>CAUYON010190327.1:0-28056 GCA_963573935.1 Arctocebus calabarensis
TACTTGGGAGGCTGAGGCAAAAGAATTGCTTAATCCCAAGAGTCTGAGGTTGCTGTGAGCTGTGACGCTACAGCACTCTACTGAGAGCAACATAAGGAGACTGTGTCTCAAACAAACAAACAAACAAACAAAAACAGGCTCGGTGCCTGTGGCTCAACGGGCTAAGGCGCCAGCCATGTACACCTGAGCTGGTGGGTTTGAATCCAGCCTGGGCCCGCCAAACAACAATGACAGCTGCAACCAAAAAAAAAAAAAAGGCCCGGCGTTGTGGCGGGCGCCTGTAGTCCCAGCTACTTGGGAGGTGGAGGCAAGAGACTAGCTTGAGCCCAGGAATTGGAGGTTGCTGTGAGCTGTGATGCCATGGCACCCTATCCAGGGTGACAGCTTGAGGCTCTGTCTCAAAAAAAAAAAACTTACTAGACACAAAAAAACTAAAACATAAGCCACAAACTGGGAAAATAGTTGCAACAAATATTAAGAAGGGACCATATATTTGACACATAAAGCTTAAAAAAGTCAAAAAGGAAAATGGATAAAGAACAAGAAAAGAGATAAATGCACGAGACAAGTTCAAGGAATTAATGAATAAATATTCTTTAATGTTCAGAATTTTAAAACACCATAGATATATACCATTTTTGCAAATTCAATTATAAAGTTTTTTTTTTCCCCTTTTGGCCAGGGCTGGGCTTGAACCCATCACCCCTGGTATATGGAGCCAACGCCCTACTCCTTGAGCCACAGGCACTGCCCATAAATTATAAAGTTTTAAATTAATAATTGGGAGAGGGAGAGAGTTCACTGAAATGGATAGGCACACTCAACCACTCCTGGTAGGTGGATAAATTCATACAATATTTCTTTAAAACAATTGAATAATTCTTATCATGAATTCTTGGGGAAAAAAAATCTCAAGGGCGGCGCCTGTGGCTCAAAGGAGTAGAGCACCAGCACCATATGCTGGAGGTGGCGGGTTCAAACCCAGCCCCCAGCCAAAAACTGCAAAAAAAAACCCCTCAAACCCAGTAAGTCCTTTTCTAGGGTGCTAGTCTAGTGAAATAATCAGAAATTCAGATAAAGGATTAAGTATGGAATTATTTTTTAGATGAAAATATTGGAATCAAACTATATGTTTGACAATAAAAGAATGTCTCAATAAACATCATGGTATATTCACATAACAGAATGTTATATAGCAATTTAAAATGGTGTTCCCAAGCACTTAATGGTGCTTAAAATATTTCAGATGCAATAACAGTTTGAAAAAGCAAGATATAGCATTTATTTGTAATATGATGCAAATTTTCTTTTTTGTTCTTTATGACTTCATCACAAAGGCTAGCCAGTTTTCTTTTAAAATATTTTTATATGCATATAAAACAAACCTGTAAATAAATACATCAAAATGTTAACAGCTGTTATCTCTGGGTGTTGAGATTTTTATTCTCCTCTTAGTACATTTCTGTGCTATCAATTCTCTACAGTGACCATATGTTACTTTTATAATCAGAAAATGTAATAAAAGATATTCCAAAAGTTCCTCTGAAAACATAACATAAAGAAGGAAAAGTTGTCAACTTAATTAATTTATAGTTTGCGAGTGACAGAGAACATTCACTACTTGTTTCTGTAGCAGGCACTGGAATCCATTTATGGAATGCCAGGGACCTTATATTCTCAAGACAACTGCTTATCTGTCTCCCTCATTGAAAGAGGGGGATATGGAGAAAAGACAACAGACTCTGAGAACAGATGTCTGAAGGGAGATAAAACAAGTATCAGGATAGTAAAAGGAAAATTTTACTAACAATCCTTAGTCTCACTACATTCTAATTTAGAACTCTTAAACCAAAACATTTCTCCTGCACAAACTGGTACACCACTTTATCAGCACAACTAACACCGTTAATATTTATGAATCAGTTTAAAAATAGAAAAGGCTTTAATGCAAGAATTTAAAATTGAATCATATGAGATATGTCTTATTCCTTACTTGAAGTTTGCACAATTGGGTAGGGATTAGCTTTGATAGCCAAAAGACTGAAAAGGGGAGAGAGATTGCTTGAAGCCTGAAGCCAGGAGTTCCAGAGGAGGCCCCCTCTTTGGCCAAAAAGAAAAAAGAAAAGACTGAAAAGGAAGATGACACATAATGAGTTACCTGAGCCACTCCACCAAAGGGTAACTGCCTGAGAAAATATCAAAAAATCTTAGACATCCATATTCATGTTGTATTGCTAATGCTTGATAGTAATGCTTGATAGATTGTGGGACAGAGATAATTCTAGTACAAAGTATGCTACGTGCTTGCTGAATACCCAACTAGAAATCAAATTTCTTCATATTAAAATCAGCATGGAAAATGATCTCTTCTTGGTTGCTGGGCAAGCAAAAACAGAGTAGGGGTCATTTCAGGTAATCTGGGAGGAAGAAGAGCTAAGATTTTCTCCCAGCTCCCTAGCAGGTCATTACTTCAGCATTTCCCTATTTAAAGGGGCCTGAAATTAGACTTATTGAGTCTACTTAAGAGGATAGTTTTTTTTTGTTTTTTTTTGTAGAGACAGAGTCTCACTTTGTCGCCCTCGGTAGAGAGCGGTGGTGTCACAGCTCACCGCAACCTCCAACTCCTGGTCTTAGGGCGATTCTCTTGCCTCAGCCTTCTGAGTAGCTGGGACTATAGGCGCCCGCCACAACGCCCGGATATTTTTTTTTGTCGCAGTTTGGCTAGGGCCAAATTTGAACCCGCCACCCTCTGTACACGGGGCCGTCGCCCTACCCGCTGAGCCACAGGTGCCACCCAAGGGGATAGTTTTAAAACTGAGAGATTTCACTATATCCAGGGTGGACATAAAGTCTGTGTGCAATTTAAAGTAGTTTAATATAGTAAATTGCACACAAACTGTATGTCTACCTTGTATAATTTATCCCACCTTTCCCAGGGCTGGACAGGCCAACTGACAACTGGGTAGCCACTGTATATCAAGTTATGAAGTATGAACTGTCCTATTTCCTTAAGCTTGACAGTGGCTATCTCTGACATTTCTTTTTTTCTTTTCTCTCTCTCTTTTTTTTTTTTTTTTGAGACAGAGTCTCATTTTTGTCCCCCCCCCTCCCAGTAGAGTGCGTGGCATCATAGCTCACAGCAACCTCAGACTCTTGGGCTCAAGCAATTCTCTTGCCTCAACCTCACAAGTAGCTGGGACTACATGCACCCGCCACAACGCCTGGCTATTTTTACAGATGAGGTCTCTCTCTAGCGCAGGCTGGTCTTGAACTCGTGAGCTCAGGCCATCTGCCCTATCTCTGATATTTCGCTTTGACACTTCTTGTTTTATTTTTATTGTGAAGGTGCATTCTCTCATTCTTTTTTTTTTTTTTTTTTTGAGACAGAGTCTCAAGCTGTTGCCTCGGGTAGAGTGCCGTGGTGTCAGAGCTCATAGCAACCTCCAAGTCTTAGGTTCAAGAGATCCTCTTACCTCAGTTTTTCTTTCTATTTTCAGTAGAGATGGAGTCTCACTTTTTCTTAGGCTGGTCTTGAACTCCTGGGCTCAAACAATCCACCCACCTCACCCTCCGAGAGTGCTAGGATTACAGGCGTGAATCACCATGCCTGGCCTTCATCCCTCATTCTTTTATTTATTTATTTATTTATTTTTTTGAGACAGAGCCTCAAGCTGTCACCCTGGATAGAGTGCCGTGACATCACAGCTCACATCAACCACCAATTCCTGGGCTCAAGCGAGTCTCTTGCCTCCACCTCCCAAGTAGCTGGGACTACAGGCGCCCGCTACAATGCCTGGCCATTTTTTGGTTGCAGCCATCATTGTTGATTGGCGGGCTCAGGCTGGATTTGAACCCCGCCAGCTCTGGTGTACGTAGCTGGCACCTTAGCCCATTGAGCCACAGGCGCCGAGCCGCAGCCATCATTGTTGTTTGGCAGCCTGGGCTGGATTCGAACCCACCAGCTCGGGTGTACGTGGCTGGAGCCTTAGCCCATGGAGCTACAGGCACTGAGCCTCATTCTTTAAACACACATTTTGGCTTGTGATTATCTTTCAAACGTTTTTAGAGTAATTTTTTGTGGAAACCATGGGATAAGTTAAAAATTTGTGTTACTTTTCTTTTTTCTTTCTTTCTTTTCTTTCTTGCAGTTTTTGGCTGAGGCTGGGTTTGAACCTGCCACCTCCAGCATATGGGCCAGCGACCTACTCCTTTGAGCCACACATTTGAGATCAATGCAGCGCAGTTAGAAATATCAACGAAGTGTTTGGGAAGGATGTGGCTGATGAATGCATAGTATCTTGATGGTTTCAGAAGTTCCATTCTGGTGATTATAATCTTGAAAATGAGCCATGTGGGCAACCGGAGACTAAGGTAGATGAAGATGAACTGAAAGCTGTAGGGGAAGTAAATTCATCTCAACCTTCGTGAGAATTAGCAGCAAGGTTTGATGTTACTATTTCAAAAATATTGGACCATTTATAACAAATCAGCAAGGTAAAGAAGCTGGATAAGATGTGATCCACATTAATTAAAGGAATGTCAGAAAAGAAATTGTCTCGAAGCTGGCCTTTCCTTGCTGTCATGACACAAAAGTAAACCATTTCTACCCCGTATTGATGAAAAATTGATTCTTCTTAACAATCACAAGCGTTTGGCACAATGATTGGATAAAGACAATGCGCCAAAACATACACAGTCCAGAACAAAATATTCCTCAAAAAAAAAAAAACTAATGGCATCTGTTTGGTGGTCTAGCATTGGTATTATCCACTACAGCTTCACGAAACCTGGTCAATCCATTACAGAGAATGTCTGCTGTAACCAAATGAATGAAATAATGAAGATGTCTGTGATTAAGCAGCTAAAATTGGTCAATAGAGATAGGCCAGAATACAAATGACTTCATACAATAACTAAGAAAATGCCATGAAGGTTATGTTAATCAGTTTGATGAAAATAGTTCAAATTGTATATGAAACCATCACATTGTACCCCTTGATTACACTATTGTACACAGCTATGATTTAATAATAAAAACAATATAAAAAAAAGACAGAGTCTCACTTTATTGCCCTTGGTAGAGTGCTGTAGCATCATAGCTCACAGCAAGCTCAAATTCCTGGGATTAAGCGATTCTCTTGTCCCAGCTTCCCAAATAGCTGTGACTACAAATGCCTACCAGAATGCCCAGCTAACTGTTTTTTTTTTTTTTTTTTTCAGAGACGAGGTCTCATTCTGGCTCAGGCCGGTTTCAAACCTGTGAGCTCAGGCAATCCACTTGCCTCAGCCTTCCAAGTGCTGGGATTACAGGCGTGAGTCACCATGCCCAGCCAGGCTGATCTTCTCGCAAGACAAAGTTCTATCACATGTCACACAAACAATGCTGCTCAAATTACAGATACTGGACTTGGAAATGCTCTGTCATCCACCATATTCACCAGACCTTGCACCAACTGATGACCACTTCTTCCAGGCTTTGGACCACTTCTTGCAAGGAAAAATATTCAACTCTCAGGAAGCCGTGGAAAACGCTTTTCTGAATTCATTGCCACCCACCCCCCCGGCTTCTTTGCTGCTGGCATAAACAAGCTACCTTTAAGATGGCAGAACTGGGGTGATGCCTGTATCTCAGTGGGTAGGGCTCTGGCCACATACACCAAAGCTGGTGGATTTGAACCTGGCCCGGGGCCAGCTACAACAATAATGAGAACCGAAACAAAAAAATAGCCAGGCGTTGTGGTGGCAGCCTGTAGTCCCAGCTACTTGGGAGGCTGAGGCAAGAGAATCGCTTAAGCCCAAGAGTTTGAGGTTGCTGTGAGCTGTAATGCCACAGCACTCTACCAAGGGTGACAAAGTGAGACTCTGCCTCAAAGATGGCAGAACTGTGTTGACAGTTTTGGCATGCACACTTTGATTATTGCACTGCTTCTTGTTTGCAATATAATAAACTAAACTCTTGGCCAGGCACGGTGGTTCACGCTGAAGCAGGTGAATTTCTTGAACTCAAGAGTTTGAGACCAGTCTGAGGAAGAGTGAGACCCCGTTTCTACTAAAAATAGAAAAACTGAGGCAAAAGGATCACTGGAGCCCAAGAGTTGGAGGTTTCTATGAGCTACCACGATGTCATGGCACTCTACCCAGGTGACATCTTGAGACTCTGTCTCAAAAATAATAACAACAGGGCGGCGCCTGTGGTTCATCAAGTAGGGTGCCGGCCCCATATACCGAAGGTGGCAGGTTCAAACCCGGCCTCAGCCAAACTGCAAAACAGAAAAATAGCAGGGCGCTTGTGGCAGGTGCCTGTAGTCCCAGCTACTCGGGAGTCCGAGGCAAGAGAATCGCCTAAGCCCAGGAGTTGGAGGTTGCTGTGAGCTGTGTGACGCCATGGCACTCTACCAAGGGCGATAAAGTGAGACTCTGTCTCTACAAAATAATAATAATAATAATAACAAACTAAACTTTTCATTCAAAATCAGACATTTCATATTGAATGAGGCATTGATTGGAGGAAGAGCAAGGAGTTAGCTAAGAACACTCTAGCAGAGATGAGTTTATCTTATTCAAACCTATTATTTGGAACTTAGCAAAAAAAAGGCAGAGACTAAGAGCATACAGGGAAAAGCAGATATTGTAAGGATTCTGTGAAGTGGGGGGAAGAAGGTTATGCATATAATAGTGAGATATTAATACATAGTAAATAGAATGGGTAAAAAGAGCCCTAAAGGCAAATTTTTGCCTACATTAGTTCAGCAGACATTTATTAAGCCAGACACTGTGTCAGGTGCTGCAGATGTACAGCAAGAAGGCTTTTCTTAGGTCTGAGCGGGTGGTTCACCCCTATAATCTGAGCACTCTGGGAGGCCTAGGTGGATGGATTACTGGAGCTCAGGAGTTCAAGATCAGCCTGAGCAAGAGCGAGACCTGTGTCTACTAAAAGTGGAAAAACTAGTCAGGCTAGTGGCAGTTGCTTGTAGTTCCAACTGCATGGGACACTAAGACGAGAGAATTGCTTCAACCCAAGAGTTTGAAGTTGCTGTGAGCTATGACACCACGGCACTGTATCAAGACAACAAAGTGATATTCTGTCTCAAGAAAAAAGGCTTTTCTTCAAAGATTTCATGGTCAGTGGGAAGACAAGACAGATTTGTGAATCACAAAGTATAGACAAATCCTATGTTTAGTAAAAATTCTAGCAGACAACTCAGTTTCTTCTTCATTTTTTCATCAAGTATTTATTTGTTCTATTATATACCTAAGAATTGTTAGAAGTTATAGATATAAGAACCAGTAAGATAGGGTCATTGCCCCTAAGGAGCTTATTACAGTCTAGTTGGGGAGATAAGACATATCAACAATGACAGTGGCAATCCAATGTTACAAGAGCTGGGTAGAAGACATTATGAGACTCTTAGCTCTATGTTACAGTTGGCTTCACCTATGTGATTTTCCTAATGGGGAGAGAAAGAAAAGCTCTCTTTCCTTGAGGGGCACAACAAGCGGGGGTGAGGGGGAGGGGAGGCAATGTTATGAAAATTCAGATATAGAAGCATCTGCCTGGAAGAGCTGGGGACATCATTTCCAAAGAAATGCTATTTGATGTGGGGATTGAAGGATGGTTAGGGATTTGCTAGACTAAAAAGGAACATGAAAGCAGGCCTCAGAGACAGACAAGGATAAGTGATAAGTGGTACTATTTACTGACATGCTGTGTCAGGCACTGTATTATGCGCTTTATATGTTATCTGATCCTTCATTCAATAACAATTTATTGGGCACATGCTGTACACCTAGCACTATGTTGAAGTGCTAATTACCGAAATTTTCACATGGGGATACCAAGACCTACAGAGACAGAGAGACTTTTCCAAAGTCACACAAGTAGTGAGAGACAGAGAAAAAGATGTAAATCAAGTTCTAACTCTCTACTAAACATGCATGTTCTCCATTCCACTTCCCAAAGCTAGATTATATAGGTATACAGGCATATTTAGGTAATGATGACATATCTGGTGTGATGAGAATATGTAAGCAAATGTAGGATGAAGAGTGGCAGCAGAAAATCTGTGGAATGTTTCACTAATTTGCATGTTAAAATTTTCATATCTGATCAAATTTACATTTGATTTTAGAGAAGGGCCAGGCAGCCCTGGTGGCTCACACCTGTAATACTAGCATTCTGAGAGGCTAAGGCAGCAGATCCCTTGAGCTCAGAAGTTTGAGATCCTATCTTTACTAAAAATAGAAAAATTAGCCTCAAGTTGTGGCAGGTGCCTGTCGTCCCAGCTACTCAGGAGGCTGAGGCAAGAGTATCTCTTGAGCCCAGGAGTTTGAGGTTGCCATAAGCTAAGTTGAGGCCATGTACCCGAGCCTGGGGAACTGAGTGAGATTCTGTCTCAAAAAGGTGGGGGTGTGAGGGAATGATTCCACTTTTTGTGCCTTTCCAAAAAGATCCTGGAACAAGTACAATAACAACTTTTAAAGATTTTTAAAACTTATGACCCCACAATGTAGAGGGGAAAAAAAAAACAAGAAGGAATTAAAATTGATTCTCAATGCAACCATTTTTTATTTACAATTACTTGAAAACATCATGAATCATGAATCTTTATCACTTAGCTTTCTAGTCACTATACCAGGACTCAACCAATGATAAAGGAACAGCTGTCTGAAGCAAATATGGAGAAGAGTGCCACACAAAAATGACAGTCTTCACACTGAATCATAACTATATTTTGTTTAAATAGTTTCATGTTTTCTTATTCCAAAAAACATTGCCAAAATCTACATAAACCTTGAAAACTCATTACTTATAAAATTAAATCTCCTTAAATGATCTATAAACGTGTTAAGTAGTGTTACAAAATAAAAGGAAGTGTTTTGCAATAAAGATTGAGTTGTCCAATATCGCAAACCAATAGTCATTTCATGGGAATTTTATTAAGCCTTCGGGGCAGTAATCAAAATGACCTATCTTAGTGATCACAGAAAAGAATACCTTGTACTGAGATTTAAGATATTGGTTTTAAGTTTGTAGATGTTAATGTTTACACAAATAGTTTCTCTGAAGTACTGAAGCATTATGATTTAATGGTTTACAATAAGAATAAGTGAAAATACAGAAATTAGCTATGAACACAGCACTTTCATTTTACACAATTTTTAAATAATTGAAAAAACTGAGTAGTTCTTGAGTTTATATAACACTTTATGAATTCACACCTGTTATAAATTATGCATCAGCTTTTCTTTCAGAAATGAAATTTGTATTTCCAATTATTTATAAAATGTTATAGACATTTGGGAAATATGACAGTCCTACTGATAAGCAGTCAATTAACCCAATTTTCTGGCCTACACTTTGGAGGCTGAGCTGTTCCAAATCTTCAGAGGATTTTCTTTTCTACACACAAAAAAAGTTGTGTTGATATAAATGTTAATGAAGATATTGATTCATTTCAAAAAATATGTATTTTAATTCAAAATGGAAAAGAAGGCATAGGAAAGATGTCAATGTACTGTATCATTTCTGCTAAAAAGAATGACATATGTTAACATTTCAAATATTTTAAGACAAATTTGAAAGGAGAAAGAATCCCAGACTACTGGTTTAGGTCTTGCACATCCATTTTGTGCACCCAAGGAGCTCCAATACATAATCATATGTTGCTGTGAGGTAGGAGAGGCTGATATTCATATTCGAATTTAAAGGAAGTACTGCCAACCCTTTGCAATCTGTTACCTATGATTCGCTCCTTAGCGGGATTTCTATTCTGTAAAAGTAGAAACTTACACTAATCCAGAATGATCATGCCTTTTAAGTGGGTAGTACCTGATTCAATCAAAGTAAAAAAAAAATTAGAAAGAATAAATAACGCTGGAATTTATTTCTCAGATCCTTTAACAGAATAGAAAGGATCTCATACATGCAAAGATAAGGTAAGGAAGAAAGGAGACTTAAGGAAGCAAAGCAAATGAAATCTTTCCATTATGTGGCAGAATGACCTGACAAGGGACCTCCAGCCTCCCAAAGAATGAACTGTCAGCCATATGCTTTGAGTACTTTTCTTAGGAACTCATGTATTTTACTAGGTATTTAATTTGCTTAAAATTACCCCTCTATAGTGATTTATGACCCATTATTTAGAGTTAATCAAGTAGGACAAGTTGGGTTGTAATAGTATATTACCTCTGTTCTTCTAATGCCATTGTCTACTATCTTCTTCTTCTTCTTTTTTTGAGACAGAGTCTTCCTTTGTCACCTTTGGTAGAGTGCTGTGGTGTCACAGCTCACAGCAACCTGCAGCTCTTGGGCTTAGGTGATTCTCTTGCCTCAGCCTCCTGAGCAGCTGGGACTACAGGCACCGGCCACAACACCAGACTACTTTTTTGGTGCTTGGTATATGGGGGCTGGCACCCTGCTCACTGAGCCATAGATGCCACCCTGCATTTTTTTTTTTTTGAGACAGAGTCTCACTTTGTCACCCTGGGTAGAGTGCCCTGATGTCATAACTCACATTAACATCAAACTCTTGAGCTCAAGAGATCTTCTTGTCTTAGCCTCCCAAGTAGCTGTGACTACAGGTGCCCACCACAACGAGGGATAGTTTTTCTATTTTTAGTAGAGTTTTACTCTTTTTTTATTTTAGCTTCCTTTGTTTTCTGCAAGAATGGGGTCTTGCTCTTGGTCAGACTGGTCTCAAACTCCTGAGCTCAAGCAATCCACCTGCCTTGCCTCCCAGAGTGATAGGATTATAGGTGTGAGCCACTGGCTCCACCCTTTTTTCTTTTTTATAAAAGAATCTTGTTCTGCTGCCCTAGGCTTGAGTACAGAGTGCTGGGGCACTCTGTGTCATAGCTCACAGCAACCTCAAACTCCTGGGTTCAAGTGATACTCCTGCCTCAGCCTCCCAAGTAGCTGGGACTACAGGGGCCCCTATGACTAGCTATTTTTTTCTGTTTTTAGTAGAGATGGGGTCTTGCTGTGCTCAGGCAGGTCTCCAATTCCTGAGCTCGAGGGATCCTCCTCCCTTGGCCTCCCAGAGAGCTAGGATTACAGGCAAAAACCACTTCACTCAGACTAAAGTTTTTCTTTTAAACAGATCTAATTCATATTCTACACTGTTCATCCATTTAAATAGACAATGCAATGGCTTTTAGTTTATTCATAAAATTGTGTAACCATCACCATAATCTGTTTGAGAACATTTTCATCACCTCAGAAAGGAGCTCCATACCCATTAGCAGTCACTCTCCATTTCCTTTAGACTCTTCCCTGGAGCCCAAGGCAATCACTAATCTAATTTTTGTCTCTGGGATTTTACCTTTTGTACATTTTAGATAAATAAAATCATATAATATGTGGTCTTTGGTTACTAGGTTCTTTTACTAAGCACAGTGTTTCCAAGGTTCCTCACTGTGTAACATTGTCAATCTCTTTTTAAAGTCACATTTTGCATATTTAGTAGACATAGACCCAAATATTTAACTATGAGCATTCTTGGAAGAATAAATAATGATAACATTTTAAAATCTGATTTTATATTCTCTCTGTCACACACATGTAGAATGAAATTCCTAAATTCACTGACACCTGGTCTCACATATTTGGAAATCAATCAAACATAATAGATTGGACATGACTGTTTCTTTAGGAGTCTAGTTAGTAGTGTGGAGAATTATAGATAATCCCTTATGAAATTTTGTTTTCAGAGATCAAGTTTCACTGTGCTGTCTAGGCTGGCCTCAAACTCCTGGGCTCAAGGGATCCCCCATCTAAGTCCTTATGAATTTTGAAATATGCTTTATAATTTATTTTGAGGGTTCATTAGCAAATATTTAACAGACATTTCTCAGAGAAAACCACTCATTTTAAATTTTATGAAACTATTTCAGATTGTATATGAAGCTAGCACATTGTACCCCATGATTGCACTAATGTACACAGCTATGATTTAATTAAAAAAATGCTTTATAACCAGACACAAAAAAATGATGACATCAAGATGTGTATGTGAGGTGCTGTACTCACCTACCTTAATATAAAATATAATATAAAATATGTTATATAATATATTAAATATATAAATATATTTTATAATATAAAAATATAATATAAAAAGCATAGAACAAATTGTGATAAGTATCAGTTATGTAAGGCTCATTGGGAGAAGAGATTAATTTGGCTAATCTAAATCGACTGTTAAAGTTATTGCAAACAAAAGCATGATCCTGGCTCGGTGATTGTAGCTCAGCGGCTAGGGTGCCAGCCACATGCACCAGACCTGGCGGGTTCGAAACCAGCCCAGGCCTGCCAAACAACAATGACAATTACAACAAAAAAATAGCCAGGCGTTGTCACAGGTGCCTGTTGTACCTGCTACTTGGGGGTCTGACAAGAGAACCGCTTAAGCCCAAGAGTTTGAGGTTGCTGTGATCTGTGTGATGCCACAGCACTCTTCCGAGGGCAACATAGTGATACTCTGTTTCAAAAAATAAAAAAAAAAAAATTAAGAATTGTTCACATCTACCTAGATTTCCTCCATCCCTCATATTTTAAGGATAAACCTTTCAAGTCATACTTAATTTAATGTCACAATTTTTTTTTTTATTAAATCATAGCTGTGTATATTAATGCAATCATGGGGTACAATGTGCTGGTTTTATATACAATTTGAAATATTTTCATCAAACTAGTTAACATAGCCTTCAAAGCATTTTCTTTGTTATTGTGCTAAGACATTTATATTCTACATTTAGTGAGGTCTCATTCTGTCTCCCAGGCTGGAGTTCAGTGACACCATCATAACTCGCTGCAGTGTTTAACTCCTGACTTCAAGCAAATCCTCTCATCTCAACCTCCTGAGTAGCTGGGACTCCAGGGAAGTGCCACCAAGTCCAGCTAATTTTTCTTATTTTTTTTAGAGATTGAATCTCCCTTTGTTACCCAGGCAGGTCTCAAACTACTGGCCTCAAGTGATGCTACTGCCTCCAGGCACTATGCCTAATTTCAACTATGTTCTATAAAAAAAGAAATTGAGGGGTGGGAGAAGTAGCTCATGCTTGTAATCCTAGCTGTCTGGGAGATCCAGGTGGGAGGATCACTTGAGCTCAAGAGTTGAGACCACCATGAGCAAGAGAGAGACCCAATCTCTACTGAAAAACAGAAAAATTAGCCAGGCCTCAGGGAGGCTGAGGAAGGATAATTGCTTGAATCTAGGAGTTTCAGGTTGCTGTGAGCTAGGCTAAAACCACAGCACTGGACAATAGAGGGACTGTCTCAAAAAAAAAAAAAAAAGTCCAGGTGCAGTGGCTCACGCCTGTAATCCTAGCACTTGGGAGGCTGAGGCAGGTGGATTGCCTGAGCTCACAGGCTTGAGACCAGCCTGAGCCAGAACGAGACCCCATCTCTAAAAATAGCCAGGCGTTGTGGTGGGCACCTGTAGTCTCAGCTGCTTGGGAGGCTGAGGCAAGAGAATCATTTAAGCCCAGGATTTTGAGGTTGCTGTGAGCTGTGATGTCACAGCACTCTATGAAGGGTGACCAAGTGAGACCCTGTCTCCAAAAAAAAAAAAAAAGATGAATTGAGCATCAGAGTGGTGCCTGTGGCTCAAAGGAGTAGGGCACTGGCCCCATATGCCAGAGGTGGCAGGTTCAAACACAGCCGTGGTCAAAAACTGAAAAAAAAAAAAATGAATTGAGTATCAATCCAGGAACCTGAAAGTAGCACAACATGGAATAGAATTATCATGTAAAAAAATAATAAATGACGTGATAAAATAAGAAGCAATTAATTGGCTCGGCGCCTGTGGCTCGAGTCCAGCCCAGGCCCACCAATAATGGAGGCTGAAACCAAAAAAATGGTCTGGCATTGTGGCGGGCACCTGTAGTCCCAGCTACTTGGGAGGCGGAGACCGGAGACTCGCTTGAGCCCAGGAATTGGAGGTTGCTATGAGCTGTGTTGCCACAGCATTCTATCCAGGGTTACAGCTTGAGGCTCTGACTCAAAACAAACAAACAAACAACAACAACAAAAACAATTAATTAAAACAGATTTGTACACAATCATACATTTAGGCACTGAGAAAGCAATTAGATGATAAGTTAGAAAAATTATTCAGTATTAAACTGATCAACATTTTGTACGTTATTCTTCTATAATATTATAAAAAGGTCACAGAGCAAAATCACATTTTAATAGACTACAAAAAGGAGGTTTTTAAAAATGAATAAAAAGGAAACTGACAATTTACTCTAGGAAAATTTCAAGGGAAAATTCAGACTACACATAATAAATTGTGCACTGGACTGGGGAGATGTTGAGCAGGAAAATAGGAAAAACAGCAAGGAAAATGGGGATGTGCATATTGAAAGGAGGAAAGAAAGGTAGGTTGGACAGAGACAAACCTAATGGAGAAATTGAAGCCTACCTGTGACATGAAAAGAGGACAGGAAGAAGAAATGTTTTTCAAATTTTTGTGATATTGACTTTAGGTTATTTATTACAAGGGCATGTGGGATTGAAAATTGGAGATGGAAGGAAAAGGCAAAAACTCTTATGTTATTGATTCACAGGGTCTGTGAGAAACTTACATATATGGCTTTTTGTTGCTGTTGTTTTATAAGAACAGACTCATAAAATAACCATTAGTTCAACAAACATTTACTGAACTCCTATGTGCCAGCTCTATCCAAGGCACTGTTAAGACATATTAGAGTCTATAACCTGCCTATAAGCAGCTGGAGGGGACGCTGAAGATCATCTGTGCAGGCTTTTTGGTATAGATAAGAAAACTAACAACTTTGGGTTTCTCTGTGAATGATCCTATAGGAGTTAAATTGATGGTGTAAAAGATCTTAAAGAAAGGGTATTTAAATAGAGCTTTGAGTCTGAGGCTCCTTTCTTAGGGCAAAATGCTAAATTTTGAAAAGGTCGTTCAGATTCTGAGCAACACAAAAGGGAGCTTAGTTACATAAAACTGGCCATCTTAATAGTACTCCCTATAATGGAGTTGTACCTGGATTATGTCCTTGAGCTTTTTAAATAGAAATCTCAACAAGCATCCAGATAGGTGCTTCTGTGTTTAAGGCATATTTTATCTGTTGGCAAGTTACTTTGAGGCAATGAAAAGTAAAGCCATTACCTGAGCACGTTGCAGCTTTGAGACTATGGACTACTACTGTATTTCCATTACAATGACTCTTCTTGGCTCAGTACCTATAGCTCAGCGCCAACCACATACATGGGAGGTGGTGGGTTCAAACCCAGCCTGGGCCTGCCAGACAACAATGACAACTGCAACAAAAAAATAACTGGGCGTTGTGGTGGATGCCTATAGTCCCAGCTACTTGGGAGGCTGAGGCAGGAGGACTGCTTGAGTCCAGGAGTCTGAGGTTGCTGTGAGTATGATGATGCCACAGCACTGTAGTGCAGGCAACAGAGTGTAGATGCTTTCTCAAGAAATAATTAATAAATAAATTAAAAAAATAGAGGCTCAAATCGCTTGAGCCCAAAGGTTGGAGGTTGCTGTGAGCTATGATGGTGCCATGGCACTTTACTCAGGGGGACAGCTTGAGATTATGTCTCAAAAAAAAAATTAAAAAACTGATGCTTCTTCACTGAATTTTGACATCCTCAGTGTTAATGGTGAAGGAAGACTTTTATGAAAGGGAAGCTTCTATGCAAGCTTTCTTGAATAAGACACAGAAAAACATAATTGGCATATGCATAAGATTCTTTTTTGTTGTTGTTGTTGTTGAGAGAGAGCCTCAAGCTGTCACCCTGGATAGAGTGCTATGGCATCACAGCTCACAGCAACCTCCAATTCCTGGGCTCAAGCCAGTCTCTTGCCTCCGCTTCCCAAGTAGCTGGGACTACAGGCGCCCACCACAACACCCGGCCATATTTTGGTTGCAGCTGTCATTGTTGTTTGGCGGGCCCGGGCTGGATTCCAACCCACCAGCTCAGGTGTACGTGGCTGGCGCCTTAGCCCGTTGAGCCACAGGCGCCAAGCCAAGATTCTTAATATTTTGACTTTTTTAAACCCTAGAACTTGAAAAAATAAACTAAACTCGAATACCAAGTTAAGTAATTGAGACAAATATATCCATTCTGAAAAATTTAGTTTGCAGGGCTGCGCCTGTGGCTCAGTGCTTTAGGTGCTGGCCCCATATACCCAGGGTGGCGGGTTTAAACCGTGGGGTCTGTCTCTAGAGAAAAAAAAAATTAGCTTGCAGAGTCCCTTCCTGCTATTGCTCAGACTGTAATTTAAGTTTAAAAGCGGGTAGGGCAGCGCCTGTGGCTTATTGGGTAGGGTGCTGGCTCCATATACTGAGGGTGGCGGGTTCGAACTCGGCCCTGGCCAAATTGCAACAAAAAAAAGCTGGGCGTTGTGGCAGGCGCCTGTAGTCCCAGCTATCAGGGACGCTGAGGCAAGAGAATCGCCTAAGCCCAGGAGTTGGAGGTTGTTGTGAGCCGTGACGCTACAGCACTCTACCGAGGGCGATAAAGTGAGACTCTTTCTAACAAGAACAACAACAAAAGCAGGTGGAAACTCTTCAGTGGTGACTGACAGACCCCATAAAGGTAGAAAACTGGTCACTTACTGTATCTAGAAATTTTGCACAAAGAATTCCAGAAACCACCTCCAACCTTGAGCTAATTAGTGAATGTTAGAAATCTCATTTTGGAGCCTACTGTAAATGTGTGGGGCAATATATTGCATGTTCTATCCGTCACCAACATGTTATAGTCAGTATTTTTGTGCTGAGCCAAACATGATCCAGTAGAAAATCTCCCATACAGAAATTTAATGTTTCTAAAAGCATGATTGCTCGCTCATTTCTTTTTCACCTTCCTGTGCCTTTCATAAGTTCTTCCAGCTGGTTAATCATTAATTAATATTTAACGAGGCTTTTTCCCAATGCCAAGTCCTCTGCTAGTCTAGCCTTTAGGCAGTATATGAACTCCCCAACTCCTTCCCATTTAAGAAGCCCTGCCACTCACTATGGATTAATTTCTCTAAGGAAATTCATAATAGCAGATGAAATGGGGGTTCCTTTACAAGAACATTCAAATTTTAAAGCTTCTCTTAACATTTTTTCCTGGTGCATGTAAAATGCAACTTCATTGAACCAATTTCAGTTTTTGACAGAACTTTCCAAGTACACGTTCCCTGAACAAAAGGAGTAGGACTGGAACAAGAAAGAGTTTAGACTTTTCTTTTTCTTTCTTTCTTTTTTTTTTTTTTGTAGTTTTTGGCCAGCGCCAGGTTTGAACCCACCACCTCCGGTATACGGGGCTGGTGCCCTACTCCTTTGAGCCACAGGCACTGCCCGATTTTAGACTTTTTCTTCTACAGCTGTCCCGCGAGCCAATTACTTGACAGGACCCTGGAGAATCCCTCAAACTCTGGCCCTAGGAGTTGATTTTGGACCGAAGATAAGCTACAGGACTGGAATACAGATAAGAAAGAAGGGGAAACCCCCGGGTGTATTAATGAAAGAGGTCAGCTACTGTATTGAGGCAATCTTGTGGGCAGAGAAAAAATGGTGCTCTGAGAAGCAGGAGCTTTTTCCAGGCTTTTCCAGGCTGTCTCCAGGCTTTTTTTCTGGTGAAAGGAGACTGATAAGAATTGACACTCATTTTCAGACAAAGACTACTTCCAAGGTGTTTCCACCACTCCCACTCATCTCCACCTCTAAGCCGTCTCCGCATGAACAAACATATCAGAGAGGTGATTTTGGTCAACAATTTAGTTGGCTTGAAGCCAAAGGCATGAGGGCACTGCCCTGCCTATATTCTCCCTCCCCCCTTGACTTCTTAAGCAAAGGGAAGATTTCCCTGTGCATCACTGGGCACGTGGGCCGGTCCAAACAGGAAAGTAGGAAAGTCCCCCCACCTGCTGAGATCCTTTCTCTTCAAGATTGTATTCCGACCCCTCCCCCCAAACTTAAATAGGCGACTTTCAAATTCTCGTGCCTGACATTCCCATTTTTCATTTATTCCTCAAGATTTTAAGAATATATACTCCCACGTTGGGCTTCGAAAACCTCCTTAGCCCAGGGAGGAGGGGGTGAATCAGGAAGCTGGGAATCGGTCTCCACTCCCTGCCCCAGAGTAAGAGTCCCCATCCTTCTTGGGTGCCCATCCCCGTGCCTGTTCTCCTAGATCCCCACCCGGTTGACGTGACAGACTCGTGGCCCAATCCCCTTCCTGGTTCCCAGGCCGACTGCTAGCACCACCCGAGCCAATGGCGGCGGCCGAGGGGCGGAGGGGGCTGGCAAGAGGGGAGGGAGCGCTGGCTTTAGAACCACAGCCGCAAGGAGTCTGAGCGGCAGAAGTTGTCTGAGCGCGTTGGTTGGAGGTCGTCGGGCCAGCTCCCGGACTCTGCTACTCTACGTAAGTGCCCTGAAGGTTCAGACCCGCACCAGGGAAGCGGGTTTCCTGGGCGTGGGCAAGAGTGAGTCCTGGGAACAGCATCTCGGGAACCTCAGCAGGAACGTGCCTCGCACCGGGTGGTGGTCGGGAGGGCACAGAGGGAGGTCGGAGAAATTTCAGTAGGAGCCCTCGGACGCTCATTCCCAAACAGAAATGGGTGGGAGTGGCGGAGGGTTCCCCACCACCCACCCCCTGCAAACACGCTCTCTGCTCCTCACTAAATTAACCGGTGCTTTCTCACTAGTAGCTCTTAACTTGTTGCCAGCCTCGGGCTGGAGTCCTTGAAGCCAACCCTTGCTCTAATCCCCTCCGGTGGCTTCGGCTCCAAAGTGGAAACTGAGTGCCTAACTTCCCTCTGTTCTCCAGCTACTGCCAACCCCTCTGCCACCCCGCCCCACTCCCGCCCGGACTCAGGAAATCCCAGAGCCAGCAGCCTGCTACTCCTCCAGCCCCCACCCCCGCCCGCCTCGGGTGACCCGACGGGCTTAAGCCGACCCTGGGCTTCGGGGGGTGGGGTGGCCGTGGCCCAGGAGTGGAACAGGCTCGGGTTGCCTCCTCAGGCTGCTTCTCTCCTTCGCCCTTAGCGAGAGCGTCGCGATCGCACCGCGTCTCCCTATGAGTAAGCACTTTTTTTCTTTCAGTAGCAGAACATCTCCAGGCCAGTAGGGCAGGACCTTTCCTTCTCCTCTCCCTGGACCCCGCGCTCCTGTCTGCAGCTTGCTCAGCTCTTTCGGCTCTGCAGCCCCGAGCGTGCGGATGGGCAGCGGCAGCCGGGGACCTCTCCGGGCTCCTGGACAGGCAGAGCCCAGGGAGTGCTGGGAGGGGGTAATAACCCCCACTTCCCCCAGCACGGCTGCACTTGCCTGTGTTTACTTTTCTCCACCCGCAGTACTTAAGCGCTCTAATGAGAGGCCCGGGGACGCCGACCAACCCCGCCCTGGCTTTTCGCCAGTCCCAAAGTTACTGCTGCAGCCGCTGCTTCGGCGTGCTGGCGTTTCTGACCGCTGGGCCTCCGGGGAGTTAGATGATCCCAGTCCAGAAGAGGAGTAGGGTTAATGGCATCTGACAACTTGCCGTACACGCTTCTTCTTACTTCTCACCTGATCGGCACAACGTTGGGCAGAAGGTAGAGCTTGAAACTAAGCGGGTTGGAGAGCCTTGCAATTTAGCACCACACAGGCGGGATGCTGGGGGTGCCCAGCCTTGTTGCTAGGGCTGGGGAGGAGGGTGGGAGCCTGGCTTGTCACCGTGGGTAAAAAACTTAGGTGAAATTAAAAACTACTGAGGAGTAAGCACGTACTCCACTTTACTGGCTGTCACATTGGATTTGGAAGCCTAAACTTGATCCTGAAGGTGAAGTTTACCGTGAATTCTAACTAAGTGGCTTCAGTCCCACACATGCCAATTAGCATCACGTGCCCGAGTCTCTGATGCCCCTAGGGTGATGGTCACATGACATCGTTTGACTTTAAAATTGGAATGTAATGGTTGAGGCCCATATTCCAAATATTACCTCGACAAAAAAAGGGGGGACGTGGGGGGAGCAAGGAGGGGAGGGTGAGCTAGCTTCCACTCAAGGAATTGTACTTGGATTTGGCTGAGGGGGCCAGAAAGGTAATTTTGGTGCTTGTATTTTATCCAAAATAATAACAGGAGCTGTTTTTGAAATTGAAATATATGTGTGCTGGGACATATATCTCCCCTGCTCTCCTTCAATCTGGTTATGGCTTGTCTAAATTTTAAAAAGTCTTACTAATTATCTTCTTAAAGTTTTACTATTATTTTCTAAGAAAGTCATCTTTTTACTCATATTCCATTTCATTCCTAAATGCTAGATTTGAAGCCATACGTAGTGTTTAAAAAACAAGGTTTTGTCATACTCCTTGATCTGGCCTATATTTTAACTGAATTATTCTCTATATGAGGCATCTACTTAAAAGTAGTGGATAATCTCAGCTAAAATTCACCATCAGTTAGTTGTGGTTTGGAATTAATAAGATACAGAATCAGTGAACACTAAATTTGAAAAATCAAGTTGGTTGGGTTTTTTCCTGCCCATGGTTTTGTAGAATAATAAGAGGACACTGAAGCAACTTTCCCATATTGACTTATACCCACCCATGTGCCCCGAGTTATGGTTGCTGCTGGGAAAACGTGGCAATTTTGCTATTCAGATTATATATTGCAGAGTATAGAAACAGGCAGAGAAATCTCTGAGGTCAGGAGTTTAGCTTTACTTATTTGCAAAAATGGATTGGATGATAATGTTCAGCCTTGAAAACAACTAGGGCTGAAGCTACAAATGAAATGCGGAGGGTTTTAAAAAAGATTTTTGTCTTTGTATTCGTTAGCTGAAACCCCATCCTTTACTGCAGCAACCTATGAATGACTTAAGCAACCATTTTCTTGCTGTGCATCCTTTTCTAAATCTGAAAACTAGAACTTAAAGCATGTAGTTCTGACCTCGATCTAAGCTTGTGGCACAAATTAGCTGGAAATGGATTTAAGCTGCACCTGAGTTACTAGAGTTAGCTACATTGGTAGATAGACCCCCCCTAGTGGAAGTGAGTTGATAATAGAATTTTAGATTGAATTAATAAATGTTTCACTTTAAAAAGGGGGGGTTTACTACCATCAAATTAGGTTAAAGTGGTAAGAAGATAAGTTCTTTTTTAAATATTATAAAATCATGTCAAAACAGGCTCTAGTTCACAGTATTTCATTGTCTTGGGATGCCCACTCATTTAAAATCATTATAGACTTCATTTTTTTTTGCTATGATCTAGTAAATAGCAATTTTTGTTAAAATTAGGGGATTATGAATCTAATTCTCAATTTCTACTGTTAGATCCAGCAACCCATTTCTTTATTTGGGGATAGAGAGGTAAATAAATTATGCTTTGCTTTTGCTTAATACAATCAACATTGAAGTCCAAAGTCTCTAGTCTGATGCCAAGATTTAAATTCAGCTGCTAAAAATGACATTTTGGGTAAGAAGGATGATTATAACTGGTGGGTACTATTTTGGGTGAGATTAAGTCTCTTCTACAAATGGTTACATGTACATGTTAGACTTTGACTATTTATACTGGCAAAATGTCAATATCCAGAGCACTGTCAGAAACTCAATGAGATTTTCTTCCTAGGGAAACAATGAATTACTGAAAAGAAAAGGATAGCTTGGCCATGGTGCTGGAACACTGAAGTGATCTTTTTGGTGAAACTGACAGGGAAAAGGAAGAAAGTCCACTTGCCATTATTCCATAATTCCATATTCTGTTTTAGGCATTCTTTCTTTCTTTCTTTTTTTTTTTTTGAGACAGAGTCTCACTTTGTCACCTCTGGGGCCATGGTGTCCGTCCCAGCTCATAGCAACTTCAAACTCATGGGCATAAGCGATTTTCTTGCCTCAGCTTCCCAAGTAGCTAGGACCACAGATGCCTGCTGCAACGCCTGGCTATTTTTTGGTTGAAATTGTCATTATTGTTTAGCAGGCCTGGGTGGGCTCGAACCTGCCAGTCTCAGTGTATGTGGCTGGCATCCTACTCACTGAGCTACGAGCACCAAGTCTTAGGCATTATTTCTACTTGGCTTTCCAGGAAATTTATTGACAATATTCTTAGCACATATAATAAATTGATGAATTTGCTATAATCTAGGTGCAATGTATATGCCAGACAATTTCTTGTTTTTGCTGTTTGGTATAGACTCAATTGTAGCTGGTATAAAATAAAATTTGTAAATGAATATCAGTACATGATAACATTGGTATCTGTTTTTAAGAATCACATCATATTTACTCATATGATAATTGTTCTTTTAGTGCAGAGTGATCCAGAAAAATAACATAACTCAGGTTAGAAGAAGACAGCTGGATCATGTTTTGAGTTTCTATTATTCTAGAGAGTGATATATTATATAATGTATATTCAATGTGTTAGAGGTTTCAAAAGCTTTTTGGATACATCATAATGTTGGACGCTCTTTTACATATGAGTGGTCACTGCTACCTGTTTTTAGTTATAAGAGAGCTTTGGATAAAGTTACGGAAATAGTGTGATCATGAAATAATAAGTCTTAGGAGGAGGTAGGCTCATACTTGGGCCAATTTATTTTAGGTATGGAAGTAAGACAGTTTCGAAAACTCTTAATAAATTCAATTTTGAATGTTGCCTTATTCTTAGCACTTGAAAGACAAATACTACTGAGTATAACCTTTTATGAATGAAGAAACATCACTGATATATGAAAATGAAGATACTAAGGGGGACAGATGTTGAACTTGGCCTCAGAGGAACTAGATTCTGGGCAGTGCTCTGCCTTTTCCTCATAGTTTGACTTTGAGAAAGTCACTTAAAATTACTATTTTCATAACTAACATTGAGTACCTATATGTGCCAAACACCGTACATTTTCTCTTTTGTAAAATGAGGGATTGGCTCAAGGGTTTTTTTTTTTTAACTAGTCATATTTATTTTATACATTTTTTATTTCAAATTAATATAAGGGTACATATGATTAGGTTATGTTTGTATCTGTAAGGGAAAGTCCAAGTTGTCAATACCACCATGAATGTGCTCTATCTCATCTGGCTCAAGGTTTTTGATTTTATTTTCAAATACATATAATTTGGTGTATTTCAGTTATATTTATCAGTCCATTTTCCAAATTTTGGTGCAACTTATTGAACCAAGGTAAACACCTTGCTGGCAAATGGTGACTGTTTAGGAAGATGATCATCAGTGGCTATTCCATAATAGATGTCAGCTCCTTAAGATATTTGGCTGGACACTGTGGCTCATGTCTGTAATTTTTTTTAATTAAAATCATAACTGTATACATTTATGTTGTATAATGTGATGATTTGATATATAATGTGGAATACTTAAATCAAACTGATTAACATTACCATCACCTCACTTACTACTTACTTTTTGTGGCAAGACATTTATAATTTACTCTTCTTTTTGTTTTTGAGACAGGGTCTTACTATGTTGCCCTCAGTAGAGTGCCCTGGTGTCACAGCTCACAGCAATCTCAAACTCTTAGGCTTAAGCCATTCTCTTGTCTCAGCCTCCCAAGTAGCTGGGACTGTAGATGCCCTCTACAAGGCCTGAGTATTGTTTTTTATTGCAGTTGTCATTGTTGTTTAGCAGGCTCAGTCTAGGTTTGAACCCGCCAGCCCATTTGGCTGGTGCCCTAACCTCTGAGCTACAGGTACCAAGCCTATAATTTACTCTTAATTATTTTGAAATATTAACACTTTAGGAGGCCTAGGTAGGAGAATCACTTGAGGCCAGTAGTTCTAGATCAAACTGGATACCATATCAAAAAATAAAAAAATAGGTAGGCATGATGGCACGTGCCTATAGTCCCAGCTATCTAGGAAGCTAAAGCAGGAGGATTTCTTGAGCCCAGGAGTTCTTAGGCTGTAGTGAGCTGTAATGATGCCGCTGCACTTCACCCAGGGCTACAGAGCAAGACCCTATATCTAAAAATAGATGAATAAAATAATTAATTAAATTAAAATATAGAGGTACCATTTATATAATTCCTTAACAAGGATTTTTGGTACATTAAAACTATTGACTTTATATTATGAGGGAGCTTAAGTTTTCTTTGAAGTTTAGAAACTTGTTTTATGATAAGAGGATAGTGTTTATTGGAAAAACATTGAGCATGGAATCCAGGGTCTTTGAGTCCTCAGCAGTCTAGACAGACCATCATAAGTAAATCACTGAAATTCTCTGTAGTCATATCTGGATTTAGCTTTATTTTTAAGCCATCTGTTTTCAATCTACATATTTCACAGGCATGGTGAAAGGATAAGTGAGCAATATGAAGCCTTGGCTCTTCAGTAGACAGGTGCTATTATAAATTCAAAGTACTGTAGTGTATCAGAGAAACACTAAGGCTTTAATGAGAGTTTACAGAAATGGCAGAGTTCTTACCACTTAAGTCCTGCCACATATAAATATAAATGTTCTCTAGTCATCCAGTGACTCACACAAGCCAAGGGAAATAAAGGCAGACATAGTACAATGAAAAATAAGAGAAATGGTTGATAAGAGAGAAAAAACCTACATGTAAAACTTCCTTATATTCCCACAAATAATGTGTAAAGTAGCCTGTTTAGTACCATTAATTTGGTGGAGCCCCCCCCCCAAGCTATCTACAGAGCAGCATTTTGGTCTTTCCTGGTAATAGTTTTTAATCTGTTGGTTTATGATACTTCATTCTTAGTTTTGTGATTACCTGTAATGGGAGATTTTGTGTAAAACAGCTCACAAAACATCAAGTGTTTTTCCTCATAATTGCTGTCTAAAGGAAGACAATACGAAAGTGTGGAAAAGTGCATAATGGAAAGAAAAGATAATCTGTATATTTTAAGTGCTATGCCATTAATAACACAGAAAATGTGAGAAGTTAATCCAGATCTACATTTGAAAAATAAGCATAGGCCTGGCATGGTGGCCCATGCCTGTAGTCCCAGCTACTCAGAGGACTGAGGCAAGAGGATCACTTGAGCTAGGAAGTTTGAGATTGCTGTGGGCTGTGATGCCATGGCACTCTACCAAGGGTGACGAAGTGAGACTGTCTCAAAAAGAAAGAAATAAGGAAACAAAGTTACTGTCAAAATAAAAAACAATGTAAAGAAAAATAAACAGGTTGGACTAGATAATTTGTGAGGTTGTTCTCAACCCTCACACTCAAAATTGTTAACTGGGAATTTTCAGTATTCTCATCTTGCTAGTTACACGATGGTTCTATAAGTGTCTTTGAGTTATCATGTTTTTTTATTTTATTAAAGTTATAGTGATAACATTTGTTTATATATCCTTTATCAGGTGATTAATTTGTCAAGTGATTAATTAAAAGGGAATAATCAGAAAGTCCTGAGTTTAATGTTCAGTGGCTTTTGAAAATAAGGTGGTTTGACTAGTTCTGAAGAGTGGTTTCTTTTTGCCACTAGAAATTCTTGTCTTTTCTTTTTTGCAGTTTTTGGCCAGGGCGGGGGTTTGAACCTGCCACCTCCAGCATATGGGACCGGCGCCCTACTCCTTTGAGCCACAGGCCTTGCCCAAAATTATTTTCATTTGTAAAGTCCAGTCTGTTATTTCTACTATCTCTGGTTCAAAAGATTGAGTAGCAAAACATTTTTTGTAATCTTGTAACGCATTCATTGGAAATCCAACTGTCATTGCCTTCAGCTATGATAAACACACACACAAATATACAGAATATACCTATAAGTATATATGAATGTTACATAAGGTTTTATATAATATATATAAAATTTTTACTTTCTATAAAATAAGATTTGCTAGGGCCATATAATAAGTTTGAATACTCATATTACTGTGTTCTATGTTAAAGCTCTAATTATACAGTGTGGCAGTCAGATTGACGTTTGCTACTGACTGAATAATATACATTGTCTTTCATAGATGAGTGTAATTTTAAGCTTTTGCCGTGTATTTCTAAACTTGCTTGTATGTTCCCAATTTTGCCATTTCTTATTATTGTCTAATATTTGGGGGTTTGTATTTCAAGTCAGGGAGAATTACCACTATAGGCTATGAAGTGTTTGCTCAGAGGTAAAAATAATATGAAGTTGTTCCTAGGACACATCCTATTGGTATAATGTTCAGTATGTTTAAATTAATCTACTGAGAAGTGTCTTAAGTAGTACATATTTAAGATGTTTCTAATCATTAATGTTCAGTATGTTTAAATTAGTTAATCTACTGAGAAGTGTCTTAAGTAGTACATATTTAGGATGTTTCTAATCATTGCTTTGGATTAGAAAAATACAAGGTCACAGTAAACATTAGAGGAAAACATAAAAACGTTAATAAAGAAGAAAATAAAAAATTACTTACAATTTATACCACCTGCTCCTATTTTAATTATTTATTTCATATATATGAGGAGAGATGTTTTTTCTTTTTGAGACAGTCTCATTTGGTCACCCTGGATAGAGTGCCGTGGCGATGCAGCTCACAGCAACCTCAAACTCTTGAGCTCAAGTGATCCTCTTGTCTCAGCCTCCCAAGAAGCTGGGACTACAGACACCCGCCACAATGCCCGGCTATTTTTAGAGAGGAATTCTCACTCTGGCTCAGGCTCATCTTGGACCAATGAGCTCAGGCAAACCACCTGCCTTCGGCCTCCTTAGTGCTGGGATTATAGGCGTGAGCCACTGTGCCCAGCTCAAGGAGAGACATTTTTAAAAATTGGGCTCATACTGTATATATAGTTTGTATCCTATTCTTTTCACTTATTACATTATGAACATGTTCCCACGTATTTATTTTTGGAAATGTTTAAAATTACTGTAAAACATTGCATATTCAATGGATATTTCATAATTGATTTCACTAATTCCATGTTGTTGGACATTTAAGTTGTTTCCGGATCATATAGATAATGCTTTAGTTTAGTGACTATTCTTGCTCAAGCATCATTTTACAACTCTGCAATTATTAACTGGAAATTACTAAGACTATTTTAAAATATTAATTCCTTTGACAGTCTCTGACCTTTAAACACTGGTTTAAACAAACAAACAAAAAATAGCCCTGATTTCAAACAAGGACACTCAAAAACAGAGGCCATTCTTTATATAGTGTATTGTATCATATATAACTTTAAACTAAAACTGTTTTAGCTAAAGTATATGTCTTAGAAATATTTTGGTTTCCTCTGATCTAGTTAACAGGTGGAAGGCAGGATGAAGTAGGATCCTGTGGAGTATACAATCATAGGAAGTTCTATTTTTTGAAACGGAACTGTTAATGGAGGAAGGGAGACAGGTTTTTGGGTTTTTTTTATAATTAGCCTTTATATTTTAGGTTGCTATAAAACTCAGTTCAAGTATACAAAGCTTATTTGTCCTCATGAACATTCAGTATGCTAAAGAAATTTTTAATCCTGGAATTAGTGAAATGACTTGTTGATAGGCACTTTTATTTCAGGTTATTGGCCTCTTAAAATTACTTTATCACTTAATAAACTATAGTTAATCTCAAAGTTTTATATTTCATTCAGATTGCTTAAATAATAATATAAACACTTGTCTTCACAAATATGTTGTATATTTGAATCCCCCGTCATACACTGCTTTTCCTTCCTAAAAGTTAACCCTTGCCACTTTAAAGACCCTTCCCTGGTGTTTTTCTCCTTACCCTGCTTCACCAGCCTCACTAAGGACCCTATTGATCTAGGCGCATTCTGTGATGACACACAAGTGATGTGGAAGGTTTGTCTGACCCAACAACACATTCTCACCACCGTGTTTTCCTTCTTTTTTTTTTTATTGTTGGGGATTCATTGAAGGTACAAGAAACCAGGTTACACTGGTTGCATTTGTTGGGTAAAGTCCCTCTTACAATCGTGTTTTGCCCCCAAAAGGTGTGGCACACACCAAGACCCAACCGCCCCTTGCCCCTTCCCTCTCTCTGCTCTTCCTTTCCCCACCCTCCCTCATTCTTTCTCTCTCTGCTCTCCCCTTCCCTCACCCCCACCGTGTCAATAATTGTCATTAATTGTCCTCATATCAAACTTGAGTACATGGGATTCATGCTTCTCCATTCTTCAGATGCTTTACTAAGACTAAT
>CAUYON010190328.1:0-11964 GCA_963573935.1 Arctocebus calabarensis
TGTCTTTATATAGTGATCAAGAAAATGCCATGAAGGCTATCTGTAACAGTACGATCAAAACATTTCTGAATGTATATGAATCGTGCCCTGTGATTGCACCAATGTACAGAATTATGATTCAATAAAATTATTAAAAAAAAAAAAGAAAAACAGTTTCAGTGTGGAGTACTTTTGAAGATAACTTCCAGTTCTTCCTTAGCTTACATGAAAGTATTGTACTGAAATGAAACAGTCAAAAATAATGAACATGTTTTTAAACATCTCAAAAAAAAAAAAACAAAAAACTGCATGACCCAGGTTGAGCGTGACGTGACATCTATCTCCTCCAGAGAGCCAGGTTTGGAAAGAGGAAATTTAACCCAGTGGTCTATAAGGCAAAAGACGTGGTGGGCCATTATCAACATTTTGAATAATTTAGGAAATTACTTAGAAATAGGTAAGTGCTGCTTACAAGATCAGCTTGGGAGTCTGTGACGTTGGCAGTGACTCGCCAGGGATGCAGGTGCTTCTTGGACTTCAGGTCAGACTGGGCGAAGGAGGCTTTGCAGTGATAGATCTTCCCAGACTAGAAAAGCCACCCATGGAAGACTCTGTAGATTCTAGGAGGACGAGGTGAGCAATCCTGGTGTCCACCAACACTGGAGGGTGAAAATACCTGAAAGTGGCCAGTGAGAAGGACAGGACTGCATGGATGAGGCTTAGCAATGGTCCATTTATTGTGAGTCAGCGGTCAAATGCCCCCTTGATCTCAGGCTGCAAATCTTGCCTGTGCTATTTTGCTCAATTATGGCAACATGTTTTAAAAAGGCAGAGTAGACATGACGCCCATAGCACAGCGATTACGGCATCAGCCTTATACACTGAGGTTGGCAGGTTTGAACTCATCCTGGGCCTGCTAAAAAACAATAACAAAAAAAAAAATAGCCAGGCATTGTGGCAGGTGTCTATAGTCCCAGCTACTTGGGAGGCTGAGGCAAGAGAATCGCTTAAACCCAAGAGTTTGAGGTTCCTGTGAGCTGTGACACCACGACACTCTACCGAGGGCAACAAAGTGAGATTCTGTCTCAAAAAAAAAAAACAAAAAAACAAGCAGTTTAAAACTGGAACGTGTTCTGAAAAATCCTCAAGGAAGAGGATCGATCTTGGACCTGGGTCTTTAAAAAACTATGGCAGGGACCCTCTTATTTTCCTTTGGACTAAAACTCAAGAGACCACGGGGGCAGTGGTTGGCTGAGAACAGCTGTCTATATAGGCACAGGTGGCTGTAGAAGGGGGATCATCATCAGGATGGCCACAAGGCACCTCTCAGCTCAGAACTGCCCTGAGTGGCTCTGTCCACGTGGGTGAGCATGAGGGGTACCCGACAGTGGAGCCAGGATCATGGGCCCCACCCAGGATGACCACCACTGAGGTCCCTTCACCTTGCAGGCTCTGCACACTGAGGATGGCAACCAGGAGGGGTCTCTCACTCTGCAGCAGGATCCTCGCGGTGATGACTGTCTGTACTCACAGCAGCCATGAGGGAACCACCTTGGAGGTCAGCTGCAGGCACATGAGGACGTGGCTCTAGGCTGAGGATCCCACCTGCTGCTGGTGATGCAATTTCTAGTTCCCGCAACCTGCAGCCTCTGTTAACATGTATTGGATGACCTGACAAGAACCCTGCTGGGTCCCACGGGCACAGGGCACTGAGAACTCACTTCCCTCCCACTCCATACCAGGGTCAGAGGCCCCAGCTGCCCCCTGCACCCTGTGCATGAGCCACATCCTCAGACTCCCCACGCGCACCTGCCACGTGACCACGTGAGCTGTGGACTCTGCTGAATCTGGGTGACCTGCGTGAGCCGAGGCCAAGTGCACGTCCCTTCCTTTAGAAAGGAAAACAGGAGCTGGCTTAGGATCCGAGACTGGAGACATCACTGAGAATTGGTCTCTGGACGACACCCATGTAATTGGAAGCAGACGCTGGACAGAGCCCCTGGGTCACCTTGCAACCTCCTGCTTTCCCACCCTCAAGTTATGCCTCTGCCAATCACGTGACGCCTCCCTCTGAAACAGGTCCAAAGCCGGCCTCTCTTCTCAGTCCCACTTTACAAGCCAGTGCGAGGCCTGGCACTTCCCAGCCTCACATGCTGAGCTGCCGTGAACCTTAGTTCTCACTTTGAAATCCAAAGCCCCTGTTTCCACTGTGCTTGGTGCCATCTGCAAACACACGTCTTTCTCTGTGGACTAAGCACCTTTGGACTGGGGGTGGGGGCGGCTCGGTGGCTTTGAGCAGCCAGTGGTTTCCACGAGGGCATCCCTAGGACGTGGTCTGCCAGTGAGTCAGAGCCTGAGGCCAAATTTCCAGCAGCCTTGGCGTCTTGTGTGCAGGCCAAGTCTGCTGCAAACAGCAGTGTTTTTCCAACTATAGGAATTCAACAAAATAATTGTTGTGCTTTAGCTATAACCGAAACAAATGGGATCTTATTTGTACAGCAGAGAACAACCTATTTTCTACAATAGCAAGACAGGCTCAGCTTCCTTTGAGAATGGTTGCAGCAGTCTTGTGCTGAGAAAGGAAGGGCAACTGGAATCAGAAAACACGGGCTCTGGTCCCACATTTGCCGTGGCCGTCTCACCACAGGCAGGGTCACATCTGAGACTTGCTGCAGACAGAGAGGCTCAACTCCACAGGGTCATCTTGGGCTGTAACTGAAGTAGTGTTTGTTATCCTCTTTTTAAGTTATAATGTTAATTAAATAGGGGAAACCCACTTTCATGAAAAATGTTCCCATATTATCTGCCCAGTGACTTAGAATATGCACACCGTGAAATTCTGTGATTACTGTCGACTCTGTTCCGAGGGCCCAGCCCTCCTGCCCGGAGAGAGCACTGGTCTAAACACTGTGGTCAAAAGACAGACGTAAACTCGGAGGGAGACCAATGAAGCTCTCCACGGCACAATGGGACTCTCCCAGGGACCAACCAAGGGACACAAAACCTTCACTCCCGTTTTTTCCTGTTAGTTTTTCATAACTTCAGAAGGGTTCTCACCCAGAGGCCGTGTGTGAATCCTATCCAGCTCTATGCCAAACCCGTGATCTCCCTGAGCATTGCTGGATCCTGACGCTCACCAAATGGTCAGCTTTCTGAACTCCAAGGGCAAACTGTGTGTGGTGTGGGGGGAGCATACGGGGAGAGAAACTGAGATTTCTGGATGATAGAATCTCTGCCGGCAGTTCAGTGTGTGACAGATTAAGTTAAAAAACCTGTCCATTTAGCCAAAAACAGTGCATACTCATTGGTCACTGCAGGTCAAGTTCAGCCTCAGGACAGAGAGGCCTCCTGCTCCCAGACACCCGGAATCCTGCCAAGAACCATCTAATTGACCAGATTGTTTAATTAAGGAGATTCTAAAGTGACAGCAGCTTGGAGCTTATTCATGATTTATTTTGTAAAACAGATATCTCTTTTTGTCTGCAGGTTTGTGCTGGAGCAAACTCATTCCCCATAAGTGTGTGCCCCAGCACCCTCAGCCTGCCCAGGTATAAGCCAGAGCAGCCTCCCAGCCCACAGGTCTGTGCCTGAGGATCCCCACTCCCCTCATGTCTGTGCCAGACCACCCTGTCCACAGGCCTGTGCCTGAACGACCTCACTATGTCCACAGGCAGCACCATCTGTATTACCAGTTCTCAACCTGTGGGTGGCGACCCACAGGAACTGTATTAGGGCTGTGGCATTAGGAAGGTTGAGAACCACTGGTCTACATCATGGCCCTACATCCACCTTTCAGTTATTCTGCTGTTGGTTTGGGCTGGTTTTGACAACAAACCTTTTCCTGTTTATGTGTGTGTTTATTGTAGATAAATATTACCTTGTTAAAATACAGACATGTTTTGGAAGACAGCCTAGGGAAGCCAGTGGGTGAGAAGGCAGGGCGGGCGCTGTCCCGGGTCCCACGGACCTCCAGAACAGAGCACCTGCCTGCTCATCAGGGCCACCCAGGCTGCAGTGAGAGGAGGACACCCCGGGGAGGAGTCCACGCGGTTAGCGTGTACAGGTGCTGGACCTCCGAGGTAGACCCTGAGGGGATCACAGGAACGTACCAGGGGTCTGGGGTTGGGGCCTGGTTCAGAGTCGGCTGAGGAGTGGCCGAGGGGGCCGAGTCCTGTGAAGCTGCACCCTTGTGGGCAACGTGGATGCAGCTGGCGGGACCGTCCTGTTTCCAGGACAGCTCCAGTGACGCTGCTCTTAGGTCACTCTGAGAGTGCAGGAGATGGTTCTGTTCCTTTGTCTGTTTGGGGTGGGTGGGGGTTAGGACAGCAAGACAAAAGAAGCCTGCTTAGGAGATTTTGGCAAAAATATAGGCCAGGGGTGGCACCTGTGGCTCAGTGAGTAGGGTGCCAGCCCCATATACCGAGGGTGGCGGGTTCGAACCCAGCCCCTGCCAAACTGCAACAACCAAAAAAACAGCTGGGTGTTGTGGTGGGCACCTGTAATCCCAGTTACTTGGCAGGCTGAGGCAAGAGAATTACCTAAGCTCAAAAGCTAGAGGTTGCTGTGAGCTATGATGCCACAGAACTCTACTGAGGGCGACAAAGTGAGACTCTGTCTCTAAATATATATATATGCCGGAAGCCATGAGCCTTAACTAAGTCAACGTCAGCAGGAAAGAGGAAAAGGGGCTGTTTTGTTGAAAGGTGCTCAGGCAGCATCACCGAAGGTTACATGTGACTTCACCCAGTTCACAGCTCCACATGCAGTCTGTCACGAGTGCAGGCCGTGCACAGAGCATCATAGGGGGTACTTACTGGTACCCACTCCTTCAGATGGCAGGTGGGATGCAAAGTTCACCCTGGTGTTGGCCAAAGGGACACCTGGAAATTCGTCCTGCAAGTCTCTGAGAGGGCCGGGGGGAATGGGGCCCTCATGGAGAATCTGTTTCTACTTAGAGCATCCAGACAGCAGCTCAACCCACCCTGCAGAGCCTGCCCCTCTCCCTGTCGGCCAAACTCCTGCCACAGGCTGGCATTGCAGCTTCTGTGACTCATTTAAAGGGAGGGTGGAATCGCATTTGACTTGGGGCTTATCCAGGACCCCCTGGGGCTGCAGCCCAAAGCCAGCTGGCAGCTCCTTGACTTTCTGCCTTAATTCATCTGATCTCGTTAATGGCTCAGGTGATAAGTTGGGAGCCTGAAAGTGACCATACAAGACCAACTTACAGAAACTAAAAGGCGACAGTGAGGCTGCATTATTTTAACTTAAATGTATGATGAGGGGAAGGTAAAGCTCTCTTTACAGGTCTACATTGTCAAATTAACAGTGCCTGTCTCCCCATAACATAACGCTTCTTTAATTTATCAGTCTACAAATTGAAGGTTAAATAATAGGACTTAGGAGTTAAATATGCTTGCAATTTGCTACCCACAGCCCATTAATCACGTGCTCAGCAAACAGCTTCCAGAATAGCCCAAGTACGTATTTGGCTAGTCACAGGACGTGCTGTCTGTACGGGATTTTTGATTTTTAGGTCTTTTTACTTTAAGTCCAAAATCAGAATTACTGATAATAAATGGAATGTGATTCATTCTGTCTCTCTTAAGAGGAGAGGGGCAGATAAGGGGCAGCAACATTGGGTCTGAACAGGAAGAGCCCTGAAGAAGCAGCAGCTGCTCCCAAGACAAGGCCCTGAAGCAAGTTGATGTGGCAGAAAGTCGCCACGTCCCCAGGGAGCTGAGCAGCCAGTCAGTGGACAGAGAAAGCAGGTGAAAATGTTTGAAAACTCAAGGGCTACCATGGACTCAATTTTGAACTAGCTACCCAGAAGGCTGACGAGTAAAACGTGTTCTTGCCCTCAAGTGGGTCATAATCTGTTCATCACCAACAATGATCCAGATGTTCCAGGGGCCTAAGTTCCCAGCGACTCAGGAGGCCAAGGTAGGAGGAAGGCTTGAGCTCAGGGGTGGGAGGCTGCTGTGGGCTATGATTGTAGTCTGAGCAACAGAAGGAGACCTGTCTGTAAACCAAATAATCAGATAGGTAGGTAGGTAGGTAGATAGGTAGGGAGGTAGGTAGACAGGTGTAGGTAGATAGATAGATAGGTAGGTAGGTAGACAGTAGGTAGGTAAGTAGACAGGTAGACAGGTAGGTAGGTAGAAAGATAGGTAGGTAGGTATGTAGGTAGACAGGTAGATAGACAGGTAGGTAGGTAGGGAGGGAGGGAGGTAGGTAGACAGGTAGATAGGTAGGTAGACCGTAGGTAGGTAGGTGGGTAGATAGGTAGCTAGGTAGGGAGGTAGGTAGGTAGGTAGGTAGATAGGTAGGTAGACAGTAGGTAGGTAGGTAGGTAGATAGGTAGGTAAACAGTAGGTAGGTAAGTAGACAGGTAGACAGGTAAGGAGGTAGGTGAGTAGGTAGGTAGATAGGATGGTAGTTAGGTAGATAATGCCCAGGGCACTGAGCAATTATGGTGCACGGTGGACCTTTCAGTCCACGTGAGACAGTTAGGAAGGTCCCTGGAAAAGACACCTAATCCTAGTCTCAGAAAATGACCAGGGATTGTCCAACCAAGGAAGAGAGGGGCACGTGAGCCTAGAGGACACACAGGCAGAGTAAGCAGGTGAGAGCAAGAACCAGAGTAACTAGTAGTGGTGAAAAGGCAGAGGAGGGGCTGGGTCGAGGGCTGCCCACATGCCCCATAGATCCAGCTACACGGTGCTATCACTGCATGTGGAACCTCTGTGTCCTCAGCCGTCCTGAGCATGTCATGTCCAGAAGATTGCCCCTTGAGACCCTGCATCCACCTTGGCCATCGTTGTCTGAGTGGCAAGCAAGAGCACAGGGACCCAGGATCTCCTAGACTCCTGGGAGAAAATTGGATCTTATCCCAAAGGCAAAGGGAGTGTTAGAGAAAGAGAGCTATTCAGAAAAGTGAGACAAAAAAAATCTATTTTAGAAGGACAGCCCTGGATGTGTGCTGGAATCTGAAGGGTGCACTCTGCTAGGGAAGAGAGGCAGAATGCTAACACAAGGCCAGTGGTCTCTTCCAATCATAGTGGAAGGAGAAATTAAAAAGAAGGGGGTTCTAGATGTGTTTTTCAATATGTACTTTGTATTTAACTATAATATACATAAAGTAAAATGCAGAAATCTTAATTCCACCACCTTTCGAGTTTTGACAGTTGGATTCGCCTATGTGAAAACTATTCAAAACAAGATATGGAGGATGGGCACAGTGGCTCATGCTGGTAATCCTAGCACTCTGGGAATCTGAGGCAAGTGAATTGCTTGAGCTCAGGAGTTTGAGATCAGCCTGAGCAAGAGTGACACCGTGTCTCTAAAAAAAAAATAGCTTGGCGCTGTGGCGGGCACCTGTAGTCCCAGCTACCTGGGACACTGAGACAAGAGGATCACTTGAACTCAAGAGTTTGCAGTTACTGTGAGCTATAATGCCATGGCACTCTACCCAAGGTGACAAAGAGAGACTGTGTCATACAAAAAAGAAAGAAAACAAGATATAAAGCATTTATTAATACATCATCACTTTATAACTTTCCTCCTTCCCCTTTGCTGTATGTATCATGACAATTCTGGCTTCATGCAATGCATTGGGAAATACCCTTTTCTTCTTTATATTCTGAACATGTGCGAGACTGGCATTCTATCCTGAACAATTGATAAAATTCACCAGTAAAGTGAATCATCACCTGCCCCAATGTTTATATGTAACCAAAACCAAAGGAAGATGTTTTGATTATGTATAAAATTGCTCTACTAGATATAAGCTTTCAGATTAGCTCCATCTTCTCCTGTCTCTTCCAGTGAGCTGCACTCTTCAAAGAATTCATCCTTTTCATCAAATTTGACAAGTATATTTCTTTAATATAGTTCATAATATTCCTTTATTTTTCTGTTCACATGTATAAGATCTGTAGTGATGTCACATCTTTTGCCCATGATATTGATAATTTGTATTTTCTCTCTCTTTTCTTAATTAATCTTTCTTCCTCTTCTTATTTATTTTATTTACTTATTTTGGGGGGAGACAGTCTCACTCTGCTGTCCAGGCTAGAGTGTATTGGTGTCATCACGCCCACAACCACCTCATGCTCCTGGGCTCAAGTGATCCTCCTGCCCCAGCCTCCTGAGTAGCTGGGACTGAAGATGCCACCACACCTGGCTAACTCTTCTACTTTGAATAGAGAGGTGGTCTCACTCTTATTTAGGCTGGTCTCAGATTCCTGAGCTCAAATATCTTCTTCACTGTTGCATTAGCTATTTTGGCCTCCTGCCACTCCACACGCAGTTCAGAAGTAGTTTGTCATGATCACAAGACAGGTTGCTGGGAGCTATGTTGAACCTGTACACCACTGTTGTAGCTGCTGAGTACAATGCTAGCTGTGGGCTTTGGGGGGTGTCCCACACAGAGCTGAGGACATTCTTCTTCATCTCTGGTCCCTGAGAGCTTTTACTCAAATGTTGGATTCTTTCAAATACTACTGAGTCATTCAATGTGGCCATGTGATTTTTCATCCTGCAGCCTGCTGATTTGAGTTGTGTTAATTAATATTTGGGTGTTGTTGATCCAGCCTGATCTACCTGGAATAAATTCTGTCTGGTCATAGTGTGTAATTCTTTCTATACCTTTTTGAATTCAATTTGCTTATATTTTGTTAAGAATTTTCACATCTATATTTATGGGAGATATTGGCCTACAGTTTTCCTCCTATGCAATTCTTTTACCTGGTTTAGTATTCGAATGACAGTGGCCTCACGCAATGAAGTGAGTCTTCTCTGCTCCCATTTCCTGACCTGTCTTCTGGAATCAACTGTAAGGCATCAGGCACATTTCTACCTGGCTTGTCAGGATTCACTAGTTAACATGCAGGGCCTCATAAGGCCTTTAGTTTTTGGAAAGCTACTAATAATTATTCAATTTCTGTTTATAATGATTATTATAATTGGTATAACCCTATTTAGATTGTCCTTTTCTCTCTGCATGAGTTCTGGTGGTTAAAGTCTTTCAAAGAATTGGATTCTTCCATGTGTGTTACTGAATCTGTGGTCATAGTTGAGTATAACAGCCCTCTGTCCTTACAGTGTTCCTGGGATCAGTGATGATGGCCCCTCTTTCATTTCCCAAGTTGTGGTTTTTCTCTTTTTTTCTTGGGTAGCCTGCCCAGAAGTTTATTGATATTATTTACCTTTTCAGAGAACCATCTGTTGATTCATTTATTTTCTCTATTCTTTTTCTTCTTTCAATTTCACCTGTATCACTTGAGAACAGAATGTATACATCCACTGACCATTAAAAAATAAAATTAAGAAATAGAAAAGTAATAAAGGTAATAATAGCCTCATAATGAAAGTTGAGATAACATGAAGGGATAATTCATGGGAGCTTGAACCTAAATTTCCAACAAACACTACAAATTTCACATTAATAAGTAGCCACTTAATAATGAAATATCAATTTATCAGACCAGCTAAAATGATCAGCATACCATCCCTGTCCTGCTGCAAACTCACACATGGCCGCCTGCGTGACCAGTGTGGCCTTGGTGGCTGTGACTCCTGTGACCTGCAGGATTTCCTCCTTATGGTCCGACTCTGCTCCATCCCTACAGCTCTAAGCCCACACTGCTCCTTTCGTATTCAGTATGTTCTCTAATTAGAACAAAACTCATTTTAATTGCATTGTACAAGCAGAAAAAAGTCAAGAACAGATAGAAAACGTTGATTTGCACATTGACGAAACAGCTTAAAAGCATCCTGGGCTGTGACAAGCAGAGTGCTCACTGCACCTAGCAATAAAAGAACCAGAGAAACTTAAAAGGGGAAATTTGTTTCCTTAATTGAAATAATTCTGTACTACAAGTTGTATTAGAAGGTAATATTTTAAATAAATAATAGTTGATGTCAGCAAAGAATGAACCGTAATGAAGTGCAGAGAACCCATGAGGCCAATTAGAAGGAACTCGAAAAATTCCGCATGCCCAGAGCTGACGCTGAGGCAGGGAAAGGGGGAGTTGATGGGTCCTGGTGCTCGGTCCGTCCCGAGCCTGGCAGCCTAGAATCCGACAGGGGTCAAAGTCCCTAGCACCCGTGAAACAGTGTGTGGGCCAAGTTGTCTGTGTTCTCCAGTTGTCCTTTCAAGGGTCCTAGAAGGAAGGACTCCAAAGTGTTTACGCTGTGCTGGTGACAGACTCAGCCAGTGCTGGGACCACACGGGGACCTGAGGGCGTCCCACCTGGGAGACTGCCCAGGGAGCCTCAACTCCCGCACGTGTTCCTTTGCTCTGGTATATGTACTTTATTTTTTCCAGAGATTAGAATTGGAACAGACGGAAGTTCAGAAATGTTGGCCATGCTGCCTCCTTGGTGGCTCAGCCAGCACTTTGCAGTGGAAATGCAGGAGAGAGTGTGCACTTGAATTGGGAAAAGTGATCCATCTTTTTAATCCTTTAGTCATTCTAATAATCAGGACGATCCAGAGCAGACACTGCCACACTGAGTTCTGGGTTCACAGAGGCTTTATTCAATGGGAAGGTGCATTGTCAAGGAATGTGTGTTTAGGTAGGGTCATTAGTTTTGAAGAAGAATAGTGCAAAATTTTATTCTGTGTGGATTTCATAGGTGGTGCATTTAAATTACTATTAAAACAATAAAGCCTAGGACCACATGAGGAAGGCAAACCATATTTACAACCAATTATTGCTTTGTATGTTTTTCTCTAATGATAAAAATAGCAGGGAGGAATGTTTCATCAGTGAAACCTGAGCTTACTATTATTTTATCATTATTGTCACATAGCCTTTAAGCATTTACTTAGGCACATGTTTTTTTAAAATGTAAAGAAAAGACCTTTCGAGAGGTCTGAGTTTTACAAGTGTACCAGAAAAAAATCTGAGTTTGACTGGCTGGGCATAGTGGCTCACACTTATAATCCCAGCACTCTGGGAGGCCGAGGCAGGCAGATTGCCTGAGCGAGTTTGAGACCAGCTCTGAGCTCAAGTGAGACCTGTCTCTGAAAAAAATAGGGAGCATCGTGGCGGGCACCAAAGTCCCAGCTACTGAGGAAAGAGAATTGCTTGAACCCAAGAGTTTGAGGTTGCTGTGAGCTGTGACGCCAAGGCACTCTACTGAGGGTGACAAAGTGAGACTCTGTCTCAAAAATAAATAAATAAGTTTCAACCCCCTCCCAAGGAGGGAATCCATCAGGGAGCACAGGAAACCCCATCACCGCAGGTCATTCTCACACGTTCCCTAGGAGGTTTGGGGTCCTTCTTGACGCAGCAGCTGGGAGGTGGGAAGGTGGGGAGGGAGGGTCCTGCTCTGCTGAGGACAGGCTGCACTGGGCTGTTTCTTTCCAGTAGCACCCTGCACTCACACTCAGGACCGGCTGCTGAGACTCAGACATCTCCTGCCAACAAAGTCCTCTAAAAGCAAATGCCAAGGGCTTTAACGGTGTGCAAACAGTGATGCTTCCTTCATAGAGTCATTTCAGACATACATTTAAAGATATGTTGAAGTAACCCCCCTTTTTCTATCACCCAACAAGGTTCCGGGAAGCCCCAACAGCCTGCATCCTGGTTGTCAGCCTCTCCCATCCTCCGCCCCCTTGCGGTTTGGCCCCGGCAACGAGCCCCACAAATCCTGAGCTCCACCGCTTGTGGTTTGGCCCCGGCAACTAGCCCAACCAATCTATATGCCCCGGTTTGGCCCCAGCAAGTAGCCCAACCAATCTATACGCCCCACCACCCCTCACACCATAAACCCTTTACCCTTTACTACCCCCCTGTTCTTGTGGTTTTAAAGTTTAAAAACCAGCCTGTAACAGCCAAACGGGGTCCTTCCCCCGAGTGGCTGAGGGACCCTGACGCGTCAGCAATAAACTAACTCTTGCCTTTGCACCGACTCGAGAGTTGGTGACTGTTTTCTTGGGGGTGCCCATCCTAGCTGGAACCCAATGTGGGTCCAACAA
>CAUYON010190329.1:0-36824 GCA_963573935.1 Arctocebus calabarensis
GCACCTGTAGTCCCAGCTACTTGGGAGGCAGAGGCAAGAGACTCGCTTGAGCCCAGGAATTGGAGGTTGCTATGAGCTGTGATGCCACAGCACTCTATCCAGGGTGACAGCTTGAGGCTCTGTCTCAAAAAAAAAAAAAAAAAAGATATTGAAGTCAAAGGTCCCATTCTCAGGCCATATAGACCCATTATCCAGTTTGTGTTGAGTTAAGCCGTGTTGTAGTAGAACATGAGGCATTTTGGCCCAATCTCCCCTTCGAGGCCTAAATTTTTATATTGTCAAAGGAGACTCTCCAGAGGTGTTTCGGCTGAGGGGGAAGGGCCCGCTGCCATGTCTCAGATGTCCTTCTCCTACCTGGTTGGAAAAGAGGGTGCCGCTAATCTCCAAAACCCAAGTAATGGAAGCAAAGGAGATTCTCTGAGAGATCAGGCATCCCCTGGTCCTCTCAGAGACTCGTGTCCCTTCCTCCTCGGGTGTTAGAAGCTTGGACCGGGGCCCACCACCAGGACTCAAAATGAAAAACCTGATCAGGCAAGAATGAAACAAAGGGGACGTGAGGACATAAAGACCTGCAGCAGGCCAGGGGGAGTTCTGTGAAGGTCTCCGGAATCTCCAACAGACGGGGCAACAGAGTCGGGTCTGGGCAACACTGGACCAGGTTCAGAGAGAACTGGGGTGGCTGGGCCAGGGCGTTGACCAACCGCCAGTCCTGGGTTTTTAGCACCCAGAGACACCAGGAGAGGTTCAGGCCAAATTTAATGAAAAGGGACTGAGACCCACCTGGGCAAAGATGGTGGCTGCCAGAAGGACAGGATCTTATCACAGAGAGAGAGACAGAGAGAGGTGGAGGTGGGGGGGAGAGAGAGATCCTACATAAGAAAGCTGGAAGATTCTAGGAATTTCAAGCTAAAAAATTAAAGAGGAGGGGGGTGGATGTGTGCTACATATCTTCCCCCTCAAATTTTGAGACAGACTCAAATAATCATCAGAATTATTGATTGGGCTGCATGTATCAAAGTGCAACATGGATTTAAATGTCCATAGACATCTAAAGGGCATTGAGCATTGGGACGTAGTAACCAAAGACACTTCTACCCCCAGTCTTCCTGCTCTGAGCCTGCCTTTGCACAGATGAACCTCACAGTTCATCACTTCAAAGATGAACAGAGACCAAACTGGCTGAGTAACGTGCCTGAGATATGTGTAGGAAAGGCAGGCTCAGCTAGGTAATCAGAGTAGAACTGTGGTTCTTACTAATCTAAAATATATATTATTAATACATTATAATGCTGATATGAGGAGCTTGATTTACTAGTAGGAAATGCTCTGGCCAGATTTCATTGTTTTAAACTATGCATCATGGATATAGCCAAATGCACATATAGGCCAGAATAAGATAGATGCAAATGTGGTTTCATTGTACCCTACTCCTCTTACCACTATTTCAAACTCAAATAAAAATGTAACTAAAGAATTAAAATGTAGCAGGTTGAATTTCTGTTGCTTTGAATTATATAGTTTAATAGTTTAAATTACACATAAACTTTATTATAGCCAAGTTTTAAAGGATAGTATGTAAAATATATACACGTATATACATACACACACGTATGTCTTGAATTTGCTGCCTCAGAGTTTTATAACAGAACTTTAGATGGGAATTTACACAGGCCTTTTTCCTATCATTCCAGAGGCACTTTCTGCTCTCCAATATCCACAATTCATTTTGCCACTCTACACAGAAAGAAGGCCGAGAGATCCAAATATGTATACAATTTGTGTGTGTAGTTTTTGGCCGGGGCTGGGTTTGAACCCACCACCTCTGGCATATGGGGATGACACCTTACTCCTTTAAGCCACAGGTGCTGCCCACATATACAAATTTTTAGAGATTTTCTTTTTTGGGTGGTGCCCATAGCTTAGTGGGTAGGGTGCTAGCCACATACACCCAGGTACAAACCCGGCCTGGGCCTACTAAACAATAATGACAACTGCAAGAGCAATGACAAAAATAGCTGGGCCTTGTAGCAGGTGCCTGTAGTCCCCAGCTACTTGGGAGGCTAAGGCAAGAGAATTGCTTAAGCCCAAGAGTTTGAGGTTGCTGACAGCTGTGATGCCACGGCACTCTTCCTAGGGTGACATAGTGAGACTCTGTCTCAAAAAATATATATATTTTCTTTTTGCCTTTTATAAACTACCTGTTGGTGAAGTATTTGAATAACTACACTGAGAACTGTGCTACATCAGCTACTGTGCTAGTGGGTTTCTATTGTTTTTTGCCTGACTCACTCTCATGCTCCTTTGTCTACTGACAACACTTGCACTTTCTTTAGGGCAACCCACTAAAGGAATTCTCAGTTTCTGTGGTTCTGACGGGGCTGATTCCACTCCTGTAGTTCAGGGTTGATCCACGAGAGCGTCACGTTTCCTGGCCAGTAACTGGGTCATCTCAATCAATGAGCATTAGACTTAGGTCTCATGTAGATGCTATTAGGAAATAGATGCTGGGGTTTTATTTCCCACTGGTATTCTTCAGCAGAAGAATATAAACATTGAGTTAGAAGCAGCTCCGAAATGGGGAAAGTCAATTTGAGAATGAGACCCAACCAAGAGCCTGGAGAATGACTCCCAATTAGGTGCCCTGACCTCTCCGCAATATCTGATAGTTGATCAGCTCTCCTTCCTGAAACCCTCTCTTCTTTGGTTTCACATCATGTAGACAGCCAACTATAGTTACAGTATTAGATATATATGTAATATGCAATAATGATATATAATCGATAAAACAGTGACATATAATACGTATTACACGTATAGTATTGTTCTCATAGTTACCTTCTCACCTCATGGGCTTACCCTAAAAATCCTCTATTGGCTTTTCTTTCTCTCTCCACATGTTACATTTAGGTATTCTCCAAGGTTCTGCCTCTGGTCTTTATCCTATCATATTCTTCTTTTTTGGTGAGTTTATCTTTCATTCAATTCAATGAACTACCACTGTCCTTCTACTCTGCTAAGCATGACAGAGTAAAATTAGGGGTACATGCCATACAGTTCTGCCATGGAGAATCTGAGTAGCTGTTAACTGCGTAGAGAACAGAGGGGAAGGTGTCCAGGCAGAGGGGAATGATGCAGACACAGAGGGATGAGAAGTAGTGTGGGATGTGTGAGGACCACACAAAGCCCCAAATGGCTAGAGCACAAGCCTAGGTACGAAATGACAGATTTTGGTTGGCAATTGATCATAGTAGCCTTTTTCTTCATACAGGGTAGAGCGGTTTGTCCTTATGGGAGGGAATAGAGAATTATTTTGAATTTGGGTTTGCTTTCTCTGCCAACTACACCTTTGCCATCACGTCTTTCCATTGACCCACTGAACACTTTATAACTTTCATTGCCTTCTACAAAACATTTCCTTCCTTTGAGAAACTCACTTCATATCAGTAGGATTGATAAGAGTCACTGGCATTGCCCCATTATCCTAAAGAAGCTGCCTGAATAGTTTCGGCCTGTGGCCTCCTGAGGACTTGGATATGGCCCAGCTGGTTGTAGTTTGGGGGATAACACCCAAAGCAGATGTCACTTTTTAATGATATTTTTACTCTTTTCCCTCTTGATAGTCCCCTAAATTAGAAGAAGACTATAGCATTAAGCCTAATGGCAGATAATAAAAATATTTTAGGATGCAAGAAACTTAACTGAAAAGTTTATGTTTGAGATCTAAGTATGCAATTACATTTTAAAACTATAATTTGTTACATAGGCATCTCTGTTGGGGGTAAAGGAAAAATCCTGTTATGCTCATAATATTGGTTTTTTAAAGTGCTAAGATAAAGATGAAGACAAAGAAAGGGAAAAGACACCTAGGGTGAAGTCCAGGGACCACCAAGTGTAAGTGTCTCGGAGTCCCCTCCTGGTGGAGCTGCACAAGCACGTACTTAGCTCTCCCAGCAACCATGTCTGATGGCACATAAAAAGTGTTACAGTACTGTAAATGAGTCATGGGTCCAGGGTTTTTGTTGGGAGTCAGTTATTATCTTAATCTTTTAAGGCTGCTATAACAAAACACCATAATTTGTGAGGGCTTACTGTCTGAGTCCATTTTGCATTGTTATAATAGAATGCCAGAGGCTGGGTAATTTATCAGGAAAAGATGTTTTATGGAGCTCGTGATTTTAGAGTCTGGAAGGACCAAGAGCATGACACCAGTGTTGACTCAGCTGTGGGATGGCCATTTGCCACATCAAGACACGGCAGAGAAGCAGAAAGGCAATGAGGCTCGTGCAAAGAGAGACTAAACCAGAGGAGGAATCTCGCTCCATAATGACTCCTTCTAGGAGAACTCATCCATTCCCAGAGGAGTGAGAACTCGCTCACTTACTAAAAGATTAATAGGCATTAAGTTATTCACAAGGAATCCCACCTATGACCCAACCCCCTTCCACTAGGCCCCACCTCCCAACACTGCCATGCCAGAAACTAAAATTCAGCATGAATTTTGGAAGGGACAAATTATATCCAACCATGGCACTTACAAACAACAAAAAATTATCTCTGACAGTTCCAGAGGCTGGAAGTGCAATATCAAGGCACTAGCAGGCTTGGTGTCTGCAGAAGGTGCATTTCCTAGTTCACAGCAACTTCTCCCTCTAAGCTCAGTGGTAGAAGGGGCAAAGGAACCCTCTGGGGTCTCTTTCATAAGGGCACTAATCTCTTTCCCATGAGCAAATCACCTCTCAGAGGCCCTACCTCCAAAAAATAACATATCAGGGATCAGGTTTCTACATATGAATTTTGGGAGGACTCAAACCTTCGGTCCATGGCAGTCAGGTAGGTATGCAGTGTCACGTGACTGGTCCCAGCTATTCAGATCCCACCCCTCGGCTCAGAGACAAACAGACATTCACCGTAAATCACATTTTTAAGGTAAACTCATCTGGTTAATCTGGTATAACATGGCTCAAGGCCTCAGACACACAAAATATACTCTTATCAGGCAAAATATTCTAAGGTCTCAGAGGTTATGTCTTAGGAGCTGGCCAAGGTCCAAGCCTGAAAACAGATCTTTTTTTTGAAACATGCAAGATTTGACCAACCCAGGCCTGTGGCTACAGCCTATGTCCTGAGAGCCTCACTGCTCCCAGTAAGAACCTGGTCTGCACCTTGATGGCATGATGACAGGACATGCACCATCACTGTGTCCCAGGTGGCCTGCAGCAACAGGAAACACCCAGGCTGAAATGATGACCCTCCTTTGAACAGACTTAGTATTTCCATCACTCCTGATGTGAAGCCACTCAGACACCCAATTCTCACCTTCACACCACTGCACACTGCCTAGAGCAGCAGTTCTCAACCTGTGGGTTGCAAACTGTCTTAAAGGAACTGTATTAAAGGTCCGTGGCATTAGGATGGTTGAGAACCACTGGCCTAGAGAGATAGGAAGGGAAGTCCTTCACTGTCTTTTGACCTAGAAATGCAATCCTTCCTTACCCACATGGTCCACAAGAAGCCAGGAGGACAGAAGCATTAAAGCATGTTTGGGATGCAGTTGAAATTGGCGAGCCTGAGTTCTTGTGAAGGATCACTTTGATTAGAGGAAAAGAACCTCCTCTCAGTTCCTTCTTTGGAACTTTAGACTATCCCAGAGATGATTCTTGGCAAAGCTGGGATGCTACTCTGTAGAATACAGCACGTGCTTTGAATAGGCAAGACTCCCTCTCTCCACAGCCAGAATGTTGGATCTGGGACACAATGGGTGGAGGTGAGAATGATGCTTTTCACAGTGACACACAAAGACCCTCGGGACCAGGAAAAACAGTGCATACCATGTTAAAGAAGTGGGACTTTATGATGGAGGTAATGGGAAAGAAGAGATTTACTTGGGCCATGGCAAACTCAGATTTATATTTTAAAAATATTGCTCTGAACACAATGTGGATTGGGAAGGACAAGAATGGGAGCCAATGTAGGAAGTCACTGCATTCATTCGATGGCTGAACTAAGTTATTGGCAGTGGGAAGACAAATGAATTTAGATAAAAAATATTCGTGGAATAAAACTGACATGTGCTGCAAAGAATCTAGCACGACAATTGCATTCTGAGAAGAACAGAGAATCCTTTAGTCAAGGGCCTTCTCCAGTGGAGAACACGGAGGGAAGAGAAACACCTGCCCCGGTTGGTACTCATAGGGGTAACACAGCTTCATTAAGTTAAATGTTGAAAGAGAAATTTGAGGAAGGTTATTCTGGGGCAATAAGTTAAGGCCCTGGATAAACCAAAAAGACTTTGATGGAGGTGTGACAATGAGAATAAAAAAGTGTAAACACTAGTAAATTTAAAAGAAAAATCCATAAACTCTGACAATTGATTAGTAGAATAGCATGTATCGAAAAGTAAAAAAAAAATCAAAGATGACTCCTGTGTTCCAACTTTTAATTCCAGTTAACATACCAAAGTCACATAACTAGAGAGCCATGACAAATAATATTATTAATTCTAATAAGAAACTTCTATTTGAATTGTTAGGCTGTGGCTAAATTATTCTCCTACATTTGGCACAAAATTCTCATTATACTTAAAATCATCATCCCCATTGGGAAGAGAGCTTTTCTTGCCCAGAATTAAACTGATTGCCAAGTTTCCGTTTGTGCTGACAATGTTTAAGTGCCACAGCTTTTGTTTCTGAGTTACTCCCACTCCCTGATGACTGGTGATTTAGCTTGTATAACTGTTTAACACACCAAGTTTTAAAGCCTGATTGTAACTTTTAGTTCAAGATGTTTGACCTTTTATCCACATTAAAATATCTGAAAAACATTTGGAAACCTCAGCTGAAAGATCAAACACAACTCTGTCACCAAAGTTCCTGACCTTTCTACATTTCTGAGAAAAGGAATTAAGACTTCAGGCTTTCTTAATACACATTTGAAACCAAGTTCATTGATTGAGGGCTTTCGGTTCTGCATTCGTCTCCTCGGCTTCAGCTAACATCAGTGTGAAATCTGCAGCTTTCCATCCATTACTTTCTCTTTTTTCCTCCAGCCTCTATAAAGTTCAAATGACTTTCAATGGAGTAAATGAGCAAAGAAATACAAATCTGGATTCTGAGCACATATTACCCAAGTGGTCAGGATCTTACACCAGAAAGCTAAAACACCAATACTCCTACCACTAGCTAGAAGAGGGTTTGCTTAAATTTGGAATCTCATTCTGAATTTCAAACTGAAAATTTGGCATTTCTTCATTTATCCATGGAATGATTGGTCACGGAAGTCTCCTGTATGCCAAGTGCTTGAGGTTCATCAGTGGACAAAACTGATGTATCTCACCAGAGCCTTCACTCCTGAAGCTTGCTCTAGAACGCCAATGTAACACAATAAGCATAGCAAGTAAGTAAACCTGTGGCATGTCGGGGTGGAGATTGGAGCAGGGTGGAGAGGAGGAAGGAGAGTGGGGCAGGGTGAAGGAGCTGCTCTATTAAATTCGGAGATCAAGGGGGACTCATGGAGAAAGGGAGACAGGACCATAAAGCTGCAGGATGCTATGAAAGCCAGAAAGATACCCAGGCAAAGAGCACTGCAGGCAGAAGAAGCAGCCAGAGCCAAGAGTCTATTGCAGGGTGGTGCCTAGAGCAGGTGCCAGAAATAGAAAGGAGGGCAGTGTGAGTGAAGCAGAGCAGGCCAGGAGGGGAAGGAGAGGCAGTCAGAACAGGACCATGAGAAGCTCAGACCAGCGAGGCTTCATGAGCCACTGTGAGCACTTCGGCTTCACTCGTTGTCTGTTTTCCTGTGTTTGCTTGTTTTTGTTTTTAGAAGCCGATGTAGGCTGTTGTGAGCTTAGACCCTTACAACTGCACAGATAAGCTGTTACCAAACTCAAGTCCCATTTAATGTCACCAGAACTGTGCAGTCTTCCTCTACTCATTCCCAAACGAATTTCTGCTAGTTGAGCTAGCTTTTCAGCCAGCGCCCCTCCATGACAGTCATGTCCGTCTCCATCTCTATGCCTTGGCACTCTCCTCTTGCACTGTGGTTTGTGCCTTTTCCCTGCTGGGATAATCCTGCTGTACCTCAGCTCTCATCCACACTCGATGATGTTTTCCCCAACTTCGCTTACCCAGTGCCTTATGTTTTATCACTCGATCACTTCCTGCCTGTGTCACCGCTTTATTATACAGCACACATGTTACTCTTTGCTTGTAGCGTAGGCGTTCCTAAGCCTGGGTCATCTGTGGAAGTTGGCATTTGCAGGATCTATGTCCCATCAGGCTCCAGTTGTTCAGAGATAAGTAAGACCCCCATCCCGATCCAGAAGATATTCAGTACAGAGAGAGAATGATTGGCAATGCAATAATGATGATATTCTGCCATCGGTGTGTAGCCATGATTCTGGGGGTGACGGTACTGTGAACAGAGAGGAAAAGAGGAACCAGCGTGTAATACATGCAGTCCCTGAACATGCCTCCACGTTATCTCGTTTAATCCCCACAGTCGTCCACAGACAGAGGTTACGAACCTCATTTTAGAAGATAAGGAAATTGAGGTCTAGAAAGGTAAAATGATTTGTATCTGATTACTCAGGAAGATAGGCTCAGTCCTGGGAAAGAAACTGGGTAGGCCTTTGATTTTTGCTAACTATACAATCCTTCTACTCTCCTATTACCCTTTACCTATTCAAAAAACACAGAAACTAAGAAATATGTCTTATATTAACCAAATAAAATAGCGTTTTTTCATTTATCTTCATGTTGCTTTTCAAATATCAGAACAGACCCATAGTAAACATACTTTATTTTATAAACATCAATCTTGTCTCTCTTCAGACTTTGGTTTAAAAAAAAAATAAGACTGGGTGTGGTGGCTCACACCTGTAATCCTAGCACTCTGGGAGGCCGAGGTTGGTGGATTGCCTGAGCTCACGGGTTCGAGACCAGCCTGAGCCAGAGCAAGACCCACATCTCTAAAAATAGCCAGGTGTTGTGGCAGGCTCCAGTAGTCCCAGCTACTCAGGAGGCTGAGGAAAGAGAATTGCTTGAGCCCAACAAGAGTTTAAGGTTGCTATGAGCTTTGATGCCCTTTTGTTGAGGGCCACAAAGTGAGGCTCTGTCTCAAAATAAATAAATAAATGCAATCTGGTTGTGGCTATGTTTTTCTCTTACAGTTCCTGTTATATGTTTGTTTAAAGATCAGCTGAGAAACCAAAATGTCAAGGTCAAATTCTAACTTTCTTTACATTCGTTGTAAGTTACTTAATTTGGAGGTTTTCAATTGTTTCATCAGTAAACTAGAGATACCAATATGAGGACCCTGGCAGAATTAATACTTTTAAACGTCTGGTACGATGTAACTGAAAAATACTACTTTAGTGAACAGAATGACAGACTTCTTGGCATGCACAGAAAAGGCTAAAGGATGCATGCATTGGACAGCCAGGTGACTTCTCAACTATTACTGAAATAAATGAAGACTGTCCACATGAGAACAAAGGTTATTTATTTTAGATCTTGCTATAATCTAAGCGCAAAGGAGTTAACCATGATCATTTGCATTTTGCAAAGATTCAAAGGCAGGCAGAAGAGTGGAAAACTTTATAGTAGAATAAAAAGAATGTGCAGGAGTGCCCTGATTCGAGGCTGCAGGTGGCTGAATGTGCTGTAACAAAGGGATAACAGCACAGTGGGGCAACCTGCGTGGTCAGTCAAAGGTACAGGCTTTTTCCGGTTAGGTCTGCGTTGGGAGGAAGGGATGAAAACTAGGAGGCTGTCAGTGTTTAATCAAGTCCTGGTCAGTGAGAGCCAAATGTTGCAGAGATTATTGTTTGGCTTCTTGCATCAGGATGGTGGTTTTACTGCCTACAAGTCTAGCTTAGCAGCACGCTGACTTCCTGGGCTGGATACCGCAGATTGCGCGCCAGACTTCTATTTTCATAGTAGTCTAGCCATTGCCTATTTGTATATTCAGTCTCTCACTGTAGAGCTATCAAGTGTTAATTTAGCAGATCTCTGTGCTTTAATATATTGTTATGTTTTTAATTTAGTTCCAGAATTATCTAGAGTAATGCTCAAGTCACAGTTGACTTCAGCAATTACAAGACACACAAGAAATAAGATAACAAGTGTCATCAGCATGTATTGAGGATTACAATTTTTTCTTTTTCTTTTTTGGTAGAGACATATTCTCACTTTCTTGCCCTCGGTAGAGTGCTGTGGCATCACGCAGCTCACAGCAACCTCCAACTCCTGGGCTTCGGAGATTCTCTTACCGCAGCCTCCCAAGTAGCTGGGACTACAGGCACCTGCCACAATGCCAGGTATTACTTTTTGTTGCAATTTGGCTGGGGACAGGTTTGAACCTGCCACCCTCGGTATATGGGGCCAGCACCCTACCCACTGAGCCATAGGCGCTGCCCAAGTATTACAATTTTAATACAGTTTTTTTCCTTACTTAAAATGTATATACATTTTTGTCACCCTCTGTATACACACATACATTTTAATCTCTAAAAGAAGTGCAACTTGTCTGCTCCAGTGTTATATAAGTGAGCCCGAGACAGTTCCCGTGTGCTAACCTAGAATGGGCCCCAAGTTATTTACTCCTTCACAGTATGCTGGGACCATTAGCTGAAAGCCCATCAACACCAAACTCAAATTCTCACACATCTAATTGTTTTAAATATAATCCAAATAAACATATTTTTAGCCATATAGAGCCTACCTACTTTATATACCTCCTGAAACTGCACCCAACATCTGCTAACCATAGATAAGACAAAGCCTGGAGCTATAAAAGATGCCAAAACAGTTGCCTGCAGAGTTCTCTGACCTAGAAACTCCCCGTGTGCTGCTGAGCAGCTTCACCCAGACACAGAGCCCTCTGTCTGATTCCACCCTCTCCCGAGGAGCTCCCAGCTCTGTGACCTCATGCTGCTGTCTAGAAGGTCACTCGCTAGGAGGGACTTCCCGTCTCAGGAGTCCCCAACTGAGCAGTAAAATGCTTTTTGGGTCACTGCTTCTCATCGTCCTATCTCTTCCTTGTTCAACCCCAACATCTCTGAACCTACCTCAGCCAGCTGAGTCTAGACTTTCCTAAAGCATTTGTACCATCTTGCACAAATCTTATTAATGAAATAAATTCCATTCTATATTATTATCAATATGCTTCTCCTAGTGACCCAAGTTTTCAAGTGACTAAACAGGAAATAAGACAAAGGGACAGTGATCAAATTTTTTATGGAACTACTGAAGACTGTGGCGTTCACGTGGGGCAACAGTGAGCTTCCTGATGCCACTCCCAGAATCAGACCCATTGAGCCACGGAGGCTCAGGAAGAGCAGGAAATCCAGCCTTCCTACGCCAGGGGCCAGAGACAGTTCCTTTGTGTTATCCTGAAATGTCCTCCATGTTGCTCACTCCTTCACAGTCAGCTGTGAAGAGAAAGCAGATGTACCCTGATGGGACCGTCAGAGAAAGGGGTCTCAGGCAGAGTGACAGGGAAAACACAGGCCGTGAGTTTCCCTAATGGGTGGCCCTCCACATAGAATGAAGCAGCAGCCTCGCAAATAAGTGTTCTCCCCCAAGGATCATAAAATCTGTTTTGTGATTGCAACTTATCTTAAAGGTAGAAATGTTTCTGCAGAGAAAGTTTGGACCCAAAATGATATGATTTCACTTAATAACTCCAAACTTTCATAATCACATATTTCAGAAAGAAATGTTATTATTCCTTCTGATAAAAAGCATATTTGAAAGTTCAGATTATTATCAATGAAAATGACTTAGACGCCCAAGTGCCCATTGACCCACGAATGGATTAGTAAATTGTGGTACATGTACACCATGGACTACTATGCAGCCTTAAGGAAAGATGGAGACTTTACCTCTTTCATGTTTACATGGATGGAGCTGGAACATATTCTTCTAAGTAAAGTATCTCAAGATGGAAGAAAAAGTATACAATGTACTCAGCCCTACTATGAAGCTAATTTAAAGGTTTCATATGAAGGCTATAACCCAACAATAGCACAAGAATATGGTAAGGGAAGGGAGAGGGGAGCTTAGGGTGGAGGAAAGGTAATTGGTGGGGCACACCTATGATGCATTTTAGAAGGGTACAGGCGAAACTTACTAAACGCAGAATACAAATGTCTTCATACAATAACAAAGAAAATGCCCGAAAGGCTATGTTAAACAGTTTGATGAAAACATTTCAGATTGTATATGAAACCAGCACATTGTACCCCTTGTTTACACTAATGTACGCAGCTATTATTTAATAATAAAAAAAGAAAATTTAAAAAAAAAGAAAAAAAAATCTCCCATAAGGGAGGTTTTGCACCAGTGAACTCCGCCTCTTTTTCTCCATCTCCCTGACTCACTGGCTTTTTGAAATTCTTTAAACACGTTTTCTCCCTATATCAGAAACTGGGTGTATGCTTTTCCTCAATAGTCCTCACCCAAAATGTCCTAAGCCATCGAATTCTTTAACCTCTGGCAGAATGTCACTTAATCAAGAAAATCTGCCCTGATCCTTGTGAGAAATCAGTCTCCTTTTATACACTCTCATATCAGCTTGTCTTTTATCTCTAGAAGGTTTCATCTTTATAATGATTGATTAATTCCGCAGTCGGTTCTTTAATATCTAGTTCCTCACTATAAGATATGTGTACTCTAACTGGGGCAGCACTGTGTCTCATCCACTTCTTTGTATAGCAGGTGATTTAATGGCTATTTGTATAGTAAATGAATTAAATCTATAAACAATAAAACCATTAAGCTATGGATGAATTTCCATTAAAAAGTCTATACATTCCATATTTTTGTTTAGTATAATATTGCCATCATGAATATCCCATGAAAAATTTCCTTCCCAGTCTGCAGGATATGAAACCATGCCGGTGTCAGACACCCTTCGGTCGGATTGGGTAAAAATAATGCACGCTCACTGGCCTGGGGGATAGAGGTGGGAAGGGAGAAAGCTTGAGGAAGGACGCTCCTTTTTGGAGACTATGTGTGAGTGGTCAGTTAATAGTTTTGGAGCATTGGAACTTTGTTTCCTGAATTAGTCAACATACATGAAATCTAAAATTTTACCAAAATGATTCAAAGATAATTTGGGGCATCAAAATAATCTAAATTCAACTCTTATCTCTCCTCTTCAAATAGAAAGTGTGTAGCCATAATGTGGAACAATTTGGAAGTGAAATGGTTGTTATGGAAACACATGTAAATACATTTGATTATTGTTTGTACAGTGAAAACTAGTTCTCCTAACCAGGTTAACCAAAGCACATGGTATCCCTAGGTGGATAAGATAAATAGATAGCTGCAAGATGAAAATACATCTAAAGCATATGATAAATGCAGGTTGTGAAAAAGTAACAGTGCTGGAAAAGAGGTCATAAAGTAATGATTTTTTGGTATTCTTAACTCTTTCCAAAAATGTCAGCTTAAACAAAATGTCTATGAAGAAGAGTTGAAGGCAGAAATAGTAGTCATTGGATGTGCCTTGAGAAAGAATTTTTGTGTTACAAAAAATTTTTAAATGTATAATAGTATAATGACAAGGTAATAAAACTTCTGTAAATGAAGAGATTTCCAGTTCTTTGTTTTCAACAAAACTTTCCTTAAAAACTATTTGAATTGTCTGTTGATCTTTAAAAGTAATCGTTGTGATGAGGCGTGCTGTGAGACTTGGCATATACTTGGAAGGAGTTCAAAAGCTGCTTGATTCCCCTCCATGTACTCACATAAAATATATGTGTATTTACACATATAAAAAGCACTAATACGAATAGAATTGGTTCTGAACTCTATTTCTAGCAATAAATAATATTCATCCGTGAGTACATTACATAATTAGAGAGAAAAGTGTCACCTGTCTCATTAAGTAATGCATACTAAATAAAATTTTTTATCTCTTGTATTTAATCATTATTGGTTAAATAATGTTGCCTGATAATTATGTACTGATAATAATTCTAATAATCACTTACTTCAGATAAAATCTATTTTGGCTTAAATAATTTTGTCACCAAAAGGTTAGGGCTTTTTTTCTTTTTTTTGAGACAGAGCCTCAAGCTGTTGCCCTGGGTAGAGTGCCTGTGACATCACAGCTCACAGCAACCTCCAACTCCTTGGCTTAAGCGATTCTCTTGCCTCAGCCGCCCAAGTAGCTGGGACCACAGATGCCTGCCACAATGCCGGGCTATATTTTAGTTGTAATTGTCATTGTTTGGCAGGCCCGGGCTGGTTTCAAACCTATCACCTCAGTGTATATGGCTGGCGCCTTAGCTGCTTGAACTACAGGCGCCAAGCCAAGGTTAGGGTTTTTTTAATTAATTTCCATTTATATACAGAGGATGCCAACAAATGTATACACATTTTAAGGAGAAAAAGCTATTAAAATTGTAATACAGTTATAACAGAATGAAACTCTGTCTCAAAAAAAAATCTTTCAATCATAAAAATATTATATAATAGTATATAAATCCATGAGACAGTGGAATGAATTTGAGTTCCAGGAGAAAGTAAAATGATGTAAAATTCACAAGTCCTAAAGAATACTTTTTTGGAAAAAAATGATGAGGCATATCAACTCTGTATTACTAATATTGCATAGGTCACATTTAAAGGGTGATGTAATCTTTTATGCCATTAATATTTGCAATATGCCAGAAACTATGTCTCTTTCAACTACACGAGCAATAAAAACTTAAGGTGGCAATTTGAAATATAAGAGGGTTTGTGAGGGCTCCAAGTTATTTTATGAGTACAAAACAAAAAAAAAATGTGTCTTAAAACCACTGCACTAATGCATGTGTATTACAGTAAGATTTAAGTTTGAATCCAATTCTGCCACCTGTTAAAGAAACTTATGGAAATGATTGAATTTGTCTGACTAGCAGATGCCCCATCGGTTAATAATCACAACAAAGTCAGAGAGTTCTGTGAGAATTAAATGAAATACCATATGAGAAAACACGGAGGGCATAGTGCATGCTCAGTAAGTGGTAGCAATTACCTAGAATGAGAGTAATCACCTAGAAATTACCTTGTTATACAAAACTATCCTTTCTAATGGAATTAGAATGAAACTAGAGGGTTTGAACAAGTATGATACCCAGTTTCATCAAATAAAATAGCTTTCATACTTCAAGGATGACTAAACTCCCTGGCTGGCTCTCCTAGCAACATTTTTGGTGTCTTGTTTCAGAGTTTAAGGAAATGGTTATCTGTAGTATATTTAAGACAATTAATGTCTTTAGAGAATAATTTCTTTTTTCTTTTTTTTTTTTTATCTTTTTTTAGACAGAGCCTCAGTATGTCACCCTAGGTAGAGTGCTGTGGCATCACAGCTCACAGCAACCTCAAACTCTTGGGCTTAAGCAATTCTCTTGCCTCAGCCTCCCAAGCTGGGACTACAGGCGCCTGTCACAATGCCCAGCTATTTTTTTGTTGCAGTTGTCATTGTTTAGGTAGCCCTGGCCATGCTCGAACCCGCCAGCCTCAGTGTTTGTGGCCGGCACTCCACTCACTGAGCTATGGGCACCTTGCCTAAAGAACAATTTCTTAACACACCACAATATGAGACATTGCCAAACGGATAAAATTATCAATAATTTTTAAGTTTGTGAAATGAAAATAAAATGCACTCTTGATAAACTCCGGGGCTGAAAAGTAGAAAACAGGTTTCATTATCAAATGAATAAGAAGAGATTTCAAAGAAGAGATTATCCTTAATATGTACAAATGAAGAATCATTCTATTTTATTTTAGGCACAAACAAAATGCTTGCTTCTTAAACCAAGTGTATTCTAGCAATTTTAGAAATCATTTGGTAAGTTAATTAAGACAGAAATATAGACTCCAGTCCCGTATTTAAAAACCAGTAAATAAAGCAGGAATATCAATATGCAACAAATGCTCCATTGATAATTTAGTATAATTGATATGCTTTTTTTAAGATCCAAGAAAAAAACTTTGCTGAGGGGATTTATAGGTTCAATTGATCCTAAAGTAACTGCCTTGGTTATTCCCCAACAGACATTATAATCTGTGGAATAATGAAAAATAAGCAAAATAATCACCATGCCTAATGTTTGAAACATCTTTAAAAGAAGCTGCTTTATTCTAATTTAGAGATGATTTTCCAATTGAAATACGATATGGGTCTGTTTGATGCTCTTTTTCACAAGGTCTTCAGGAAAAACAAAACCATTCTGAAGTAAAATGTTTAAAACCCGTGGGTTCATTCATTACTCATTCAAAATAAAACACCTACATTTGACATTATCAGAGCAGCTAAGGAATTGACAGAAGATCTACAAACACAGGCAAACATAGTGCATCAGTCTTAATCCACAAAGAGCTAAAAACAAACCAGAAGGTGTTGGCCATTCTGTGGCGGAACTCTCAGTCGTCCACAGCACGTAACACACGTGACGCCAGCCACCTTCTATTAAATGACAACCCATCAAAGCAACGCCATGGAAAGCAGAAAAGAATATGCATCCAGGCTCATATATGAAAGCAAAGGACAAGAAATAATCCATTGGTTTTGCCAATTAGCTGGAGATATTCCTGTCAAGACAGGGCAGGAAAGAAAAAAGCAAATACAGGGTGACTATGAGCGTGTGTAAGGTGACACCCCAGGGGGTGGGGGCAGGAGGTTATAACTTCGTCCAGGAAATTTATGAAAGGGAAAATGGCTTTATACGAATTATTTCAAGCTTTATTCTTTTTAATTTAAGGTCACGCTGTCATTCTGATTCTAATCATTTCTACCTGCTTTAGAAACTTCTCTTTTTTTTTTCTTTCTCTTTCATTTGTTTTCTGTTTTTTTATTGTTGTCTTTTCCAGTCATTTCATTATATTTCTTTTCTGTGTTCTCTCCACTTTGATGATAAATTACCAGATGGTTCTAAGAACCGTAGCTTTTTTTAAACAGAGAAACTATGATGCCTGAAATTACTTTATTTTCGACACCATGAACAGGCTGCCGCACATCATCTGAGGAGACTGGCAGGCCTCTTCCCAAGTCCCCCTTCATGCGTTCCCACATGAGCTGTCAGCTCTGACAATCAAAGCTCAGACACACAAAATCCACAAATCTAGGGGAGATAAAAATCTTCTTGCAGCCAATAATGTCAACCTTTGCTCCGAGGGGACGTCTTTATCCTAGTAACAACCAGGTGGCAAACTGCAAGCTCCCTGAGTCCCTTATCCAGGGTCCCTTGTCCCTTTGTGGCCTCCAGAGCTAAATATTTCTACATATGGTCTGCACCCACAGCAAGCCCTTAGGCTGGGACGGGTGGACACCTGAGGGCCACATCCAGCACCCCATGTTGGTTGTCCCCAGTTAAGCCACGCTCCCTTCTCCAGCGTGTCGGGTCCACCAGTGCCTCAGAGACCACAGGACTTGTTTCTACAGAGCTGACTTTGCCAGGCTTGTCTTGAATTCTGTGTCTGCCTGGGAGAACAATGGTTCCCACTAGCTCTCCGAAATAGGGCCTCACGCTGACTTTCAGCTATTCAAATTTATTTATATAGGCAAATTTCTTTATATAAGCACATTTGCACACACACACACCAACACATGTGCATGTGCACACACACACACACACCCCTTGTGACAGGCTTTGTTCAATTTTGCCAGTGCAGATAGAATGTACCCTCACCTCTGCCTCCTCGTAGGCTAACTCCAGGGAATGTGGAAGAGCCAGTCATTCTGCTAGAACAGCAAAAGAGCTGTACATTTCAGTATAATTTTAAGGGATTGTGATAGAAACTCCAGGAGTCATCTCAGAGCTGTGTACTGACCTCAAGGTGCTATATCATGCAGAAAAGGGACGCCAGGTCCCTAACGAGGACACAGGCAGCATTGGTAGCCCCCTGCCTCCGCACGGCATAAGTGACTAGGCCACTCCAGTGGGTCCCGCAACCACACCCTATTCCTACTAGGCCCCGACTGTGGCGGCCCCTAAGTAAAGCACCTGCTTCCTAGCTCACTCCCTGCCAGCCTGGGAGTGTGAGAGTGGGGCCAGGCAGGAGTAGCCAACGACGGCTCTTACCTTTCCGCAACATGCACCCCTCATCTTCTCCCCATGAATAACAATTATGTTTTGTCTCTTTAGAAAATAGTTTTTCTGCTTGGTGAAATTTGGACAGTGTATACCCTGCCCTTAAAGCGGGCAGTCACTTTACTCCAACTTTGCAAAACAAAGTTCCACTCAATAAATTCTTTACAACAAACATAATAGGGATGCCCCACTCCACAAGGACCCATCATGATTCCCACGACAGGAGCATAGCCAAAAAAGAGAAAAACAATTATAAAAGCTGCCATCTCCCTGCACCTGTTGCTCTAGATTTTCAGCCAAAATTCCTCCTTTGTCTGGCTAGTTTTTCATTAGAAAATTACACTGTAATTGGCCTTATGATTTTGCATTGGTAGTTCCGAGAGGCTAGTAGGGAGAGGTAGGGACCATAGGAGCCAAAGTGCTGTGCAGAATGACGGGAAAATGCTGCCTTCACCAAGGAGAGAGTGGCATCCCTGGGAGGCTATTAAAGTGTATTCAGTCCAATTATTGCCAAATAGCATTATCAGAGTCTTCACAACAACACTGTGAAGTAAGAATACTTGTGCTGATAAAGAGACTTACAGAAGGAGCAGGCAGACCCAGCAGGACAGAGCTGGCAAGTTACAGAAGCAGCATTTGCACTCAGATCTCCAAGCTCCAAGGCCAGGGTCTTCTGGTCATCGGCAGTGCTGTCTCATAACAATCTTTGCCATTTCCACATTTCCTGAACTTTTTTGCAAACAGTAGATCTCATTAGTTTCTTGTAGAATGAATGCATCTAAGAATTCTTCCAGTTACTCCAGGGCCACACACAAAGCGCCTAATATCTATTGACTTACACTGACTCTTAAACAACTTAAGGACAAGTTAGAGGGGATAATCTATTTACCAAATTTGGACAATTCAGAAGAGAAGTAACATGACTCATAGTTATGATGTGTCTGCTCAAAGGGCTACCCACTGGTCACAGACCAGCTGCCCCTGAGAGCTTTGGAAGGGTCTCATGAGCAAGATAATGTTCTTAGAAAGAGACACTTGGAGAGGCAAACACAGCTTGGTTTGAAATTTCACATCCTAGCAGATGCTCTGTTCATACAGAACGTAGGGCTGGTTTCTGATCAGAATCCTAAATGGACAGGCTTCCATCTGCGTCATCTTGTAAGCAACATGGGGACAGGGACTCGAAATGTTGCATCTGCTGACAATTCTGGGCTAGTGTCCCCAAATGTCTAAAGCAAGAGTGAGAGATGTAGGTCAAAATACACCTATGTATTCTTTAGAAATAACTATTCAATTAAAGTGATTCTTAAATACCTGCCAAAATTGAGATATTTGTTGACAAAAACCACACAAGCCAACACCTTTACAAATAGATCAGCTGTCCCTGCAATCACAGCATGTATGCAGAGACACCTAGTGGGAAAACATGTAACTACAATATGAGCTTGAGACTAAAAATTAAAACATCATTACAACTCCCTCATCCGACATTCTTTTGATTTCAATAGAGCATTTTTGAAACTATTGGAATCATAAACTCCCCAAAATGTAAGTTTTCTGCAAGAAAAATTTGCTCTTATTTTTCCAGGGAGTGTTTTCCCTTTTACTTTTCTTCTTGTTTTGTTTTAATTATACGATGTATAGAGTCCTGAAGAGAAATACAAAAATTAGAGTTTCTTGAAATTGACCAGCCACTTTACTTCACCTTTGCCTGAACACATGTGTGCTTATTTTTTGTTTCCATCCCTTTATAGACCTTCCTTGTAAGATTTTCCACTGGTCTTTGGGTTGTTTTTTTCTTGCTTCTAATGAGTTAAAGCCAAAGACTTCTTTTTTCCCCCAGCCAGCTTCCTGTGGTCCACCAGCTTCCTGTGGTCCACCCACTCTCATCATTACATCCTCACTTTCTCAGTGCACATCACCTACACACTGTCCTCCACTCACATCCTCATCTCCCACTCACACCCGCACCTGCCACTCTCACTCCTGCCCTAGATAACTGCGTCTCACCTCAAAAGTAATCATCTGCTACCACAAAATATAAGGAAGCATCTATTTTTTTCCTTTACTCTGTAGTACCAACATTGGTCTATCAAAAGTTTAGGTTAGAAATTGATTTTTAATTAAATAGATATGTTTACTTGCAATTTATGTGACCTTAGAGGTTGAAACTCATAGGATTTTAAATCTAGAAGGGAAATATGTGGTCTGCTGTGCTGGGAAGAACCAAGCCCTAGGGAGAGACCCAAAAGAATGAGAAGTTGAGAAACTCCAAGGCTCCATATATGTGGATGAAAAACTGATCTTACATAGATTCACAAGCCCCAGTTGACACCCCAAGCTGACACAGCTAAAGCCACACAAACGGAAGATGAACTGCCACATCAAGTCCTCCCCAAATTCCTGTCACGAGCAAATCAAAGAGTCTTTACCCTGCCAGTTTCAGTAAGTAAGGAGGTCCTTACTTCCTTCATCACAAGTTTAATAGCAATATATTGAAACCTTTTCCTTTGATATTGACAACAAACCAAATATACTCTTTATCATTTAACAAGTTTGTATTGGAAATTCTGGGGAAAATCTAGTAAAATGTATACTGATTAAAAAGTAAGAAACTAAGATTGTCAGTGTTTTCATATTATGTTACTTTACATGTAGAAAGAATCTACATATCGATTAGTAAAAGGAATAGGTGCACACAGGAAGGTTGCCAGACACAAAGCCATATCTAGCAACCAAAATCAGTGACATGTCTATATGCCAGCAACAATTTGAAAACTAAATCTCTAAGATTTTGTGATGGCCACATCATAATATTCCAAATACATTAGAATGAATCTAATAAAAGGTGTATAAGACTTCTATGAAGGAACCTATAAAACATTGTTGACAGTCAGAACTAAAGAAGAGCCAAGTAAATGGAAGGATAAGTTGTGTTCATTAACTGGACAACTCAATTTTGTGAAGATGATTTTAGTGATTTTCCTGTGCTATTATTTTTATTATTCTGTGGTCATAAGGTTGTTATCTTGCCTTCTATATTAGATCTACAATATACACACAATTGATTTTTGATTATGGTCTCATATAAGGGCCAAGGTTCATTTTTTAAATTAATAACTAATTGTCTCAATATCATTTATAGAAAATAATTTCATTTCCCCACTGATCTCTAACCATAATGGAAAAATATAAATTTGGAACACATTAAAACTAAGTAGTCTTATTCACCAAAGACAATCTTAGGACTGCAAAACAGGAAAATTGAATGAGAAGAGACAGGTGCAATACATAGAACCCAAACTAGGCTGTATATCCAGAATATGTAAAGAACTCCTACAAATCAATGAGGAACAGGCAGAAAGCCAAAGGGGGGGAATGAGAGAAGACTCAGTAGGCATTTCACAAAGGAGCATAATCAATTACCTGACATACATAGGAAAGCTCCTTCACGTCATTACCCATCAAAGAAATGCAAGGCAAAACTTCAAGGAAATAACATTCAACACCCACCAAAATGGTGAAATTTTAAAGGATTGACACTGCCAAGTGTCAGCAAATTCATAGCAAATTCAATGAACTAAACAATGCTGGTGGGAAACCATTTTTGGAAAACTGGCAATGTCTGCTAAAGTTGATCACATGCACAATCTATGCCTCAGACATGCACGTGTACGTAGAAAACGTGTAAGGATATTTCTATTCACTTTATTAATAGCTAAATGTGAGAAACAACCCAAGTGTCCATCAACAGGAATGCAAATAAATGGTGATATAGTTGTACAATGCACTACTTAGCAATAAAAAAGAAAAGAACTACTTCTATCCACAGTGCAATTACAATGAGAGAAAGAAGCCAGACACAGAAGAACACAGATAATATGATTCCATTTATAGAAAATAATAAAAATGGGCAAAACTCGATGGCGGTGTTTAGGGAAGTATACTAGAGTCATAAAATCACAAAGGAATGTAAGAGCATGATGAGCACACATGGCAAGAGAGAAGTTATCTTTGGAAGGAAGTCAGGGATTATTTATTGGAAGGGACACGAAAGGCAATTTGGGGGTCTCAGAAGTATTCTTTTTCTTGACTCAAGTAGTAGTTACAAGAGTCTGTGCTTTATGATAAATGATCCAGCTATTTAAGTTTGTTTTATATACTCCAGTGAATGTATGTTACATCTCAGAATAAAAGTTATTTTTAAAAGCAAGAGCTAGCAATGTGTTATCTAAAAGAGGAAACACAGAAAACCAAAAGTTACAGAAGGTTAAAAATAAAAAGATAGAAATGGATACTCAGGTAAACGTACACCAAAAGGATGCTGTGGCAATAATTTTTGATATCTGAAAATATGAAATGCACGGCAAAAAGGTATGTACAAGAGAAAGATGTTATCATTTGTTTTTTAAAAAGCCAGGAAACATAGCCTTCATCTACCCACAAATACATTGCCTTAAAATACATCAAGCAACCATGATCCATAGAAGCAGAGAGAAAGAAAGAAATAGAAATAAATAATTCAGCAATTACACCTAAAAAGTATAGCACATGTCCCCCATGAATCAATAGTGCCAAAAGACAAAAAGTAAACAGAGACACAGCTGACCCAAAGGACACAGATTAGTAAATTCAGCCAACTAGATACAGAGAACTCAATCTACACTTAGAAAAACAAAGAACATGCACACATTGTCTATTATGAAAAATTGGCAAAGTATTGTACTACAAAGGAAGACTTAATAAATTTCCCAGACTCAATTTAATACAGATTATGTTCTCTGGCTAATAAAAGATTAACTATAGAAATGAATAACGCAGGCATAGTTTGAAAAATTCTATACATGTGGAAATTAGATTTCTTACTCCCGAATAATTTTAGGTTAAAAAGAAAATAAAGTGGGATATATTTTATGTTTTGATATATAAATAAATAGCATGTATCACCACTGAAAACACATTGTCAGAATTTTGGGGGATGTGACTAGAGTATCTTTAAAGAAAAATTCATCTAATACCAAAAGACAAGAAAGAATGAAAAGAAATAAGCCAAGGGCTTAGCACAAAGTGGGAAAAGTAGGCAAAAGAGAAATGATTAAAAATAAAGGCACAAATCAATGAAATGGAAAAATCTAGAGAAGATTATTAAAACCAAAAGCTAGTTTGGGGGGACAGAGATTAATAAAATAGAATTCCAGAAAGACTAATGAGGAGGAAAAACTAGATACAAATAAAACCTTCCAAGTTACATCTCTCAACCTGCCAATTATTTGGCCTGTAATTTTCTAAATTCAAAAATTTCGTTTAGCTGCAAGTAATTAGTTAAGAAAAAATTTAACACTATAGCGATATTGCCAGACAATCCATCCTGCAATCCTGCTTTCTTAAAAAGAAAAGAAGAAATGCTCTTTGCCCATGTCTCATTTATTTTTGCATGCATTGGTCATTGGGAGTAATATACCTAATGGAAATTACAAAACAAATTATTTGGGAAATCAGAGAAAATTGTTTCCCTCACAATTTTTCTAGGCCCAACCATCTAACATGTAAAGACCATTGTGACATATAAAGACAATTACGTACACTTGAAATGCAATTCATTTTTGTCTTCCGGTTTTAGGGCCTGAAAATATGACAGTGAACACAAGTACCCATGAGGCAGACTGGAGTTCAGCAGTGAAGTGAAGTCAGAACCAGCAAGACTCCGTGGAGGCGAGACAGGAGGTGGTCACACCTGCTATTCCCGAAGCAGCTGGTGGAGCACTTGGGGGACAAAAGGAGCATGGTGCAGGGGCTCTGTCACAGCAGCTCTAGCAGGTAAAGCTGGAAACCAAGAGCCAATCTAGCCCACCACTGGGAGTGGGGTGGGGGGGAGGGGATTCAGTGAAAAAAAATGTACCAATCCCCACCACCTCCCCATGGAAAAAAGTCTTCGATGGAATCAATGGGAGAAAGAAAACTTGCTTCAGGAAAACAAAATAAAAAAAAACCTTCCTGTCTCATAGGATTGATGTTTCATGGGGGTAGATAATTTAAAAGATCACTATATAAAATAAATGGTATATCAGGTGGAGATAAATGAAGAAAAATAAAATCAGAAGATTATTGTAAGTAGGGGGACAGGGGCAGTCTAATTAGGTAGCTGACATCTGAGTTACGACTTGAGAGAGGTCGGGAACAGCCCAGGGGTCTGAAGCAGGTAGCAATGTCCAGAGAACAGCCAGAGTGAAGGCCCCGAGTTGGGGTTGGACAGTGTGTGGCTTGTGTAAGACACAGCAAGGTGGCCAGCAGGGCCGAGGCCACGGGCACGTGGAGGAGAAGGGTCAGGAGTCAGGGAGGCCAGATCGCACAGATGATCGGCCGTCTTCTGAGCCAGTGTTGATGATTTCAGCTTTCCTGGGAGTGAAACAGGCAGGCTTGGGGGGGGGGGGGTGTGGATCCTAATCTGACAAACATGCGAACAGCTCTGCCTTTGGCACTGGGCACAGACTGACGGGGGAGAGAAGACATGAACAGACAAACCAGCTAAGATGCTGCCTGACCGATCAGAGGCGAGGATGATGCCCTGGACCAGAGCACTAGCTCTGCCTGATGTGGTAAGACGTACACGGAGAACACTGCTCACCCCCTTCGCCACAACGACCAGCTCAGAAAAGAGGACATGAACCCTCGCGAGCTGCTCAGGAAATTCTGCCTGAAACACCGGAAAAAGAGACGGCCTGGAATACCGGGGGAAAGACCTTTTTTCCTGGACCGGTAACCAGGAATGCACCCACACCTGGCATTAGCAGTGGCCTTTGGGTCACCTGGTGGGGAGACTAGATGTAGAATGCAGCCAAAACATCAAGAAGCAGAGCCCAGAGCCTTGGAAGAGAAATCTGCTCAGCATGTTGCCCAGGCATATTTTTAAAAACGTACACCTGAATACATCTTGTCAGTGTTCAGAAGTCCAAAGATACACAGGAAATCCTAAAAGTTTCCGAATAGGATGCGCAGGTACCATCTATAAGGAAACAAGTACCAGAATGGCATCAAATTCCTCGTAGGCAACATGGGATGCCAAAGATGTGGGGTAACGCCTTTGAAGTTTTCAGTGAAAGCTAATTTGTGCATAAAGTTCTGGATCCAGTCAAACACAATCGAGTGTGAGAGCAAATTGAACACACTGTGGTTTGTTTCATTCCTTAGGTGTCCTATGTGAAAACACCGCTTGATAAAATGCTTTAATAAACTGACAAAGAAATTTAAAGAGAAAACCATGAGGTACGAGATGGAAAAGAATTTGAGATTAAGAGTCAGAGAAAGCTGAACACATAATTAAAAAATAGAATGTACAAATAAATTACGGGAAATCTACTGAAACTGGTCAAGTATAGTTTCATGTTCCTAGTTTGGTATCTCTTAAAATGATTTTGCAGTCACTCTTCACTGTATTTGGAGTTACACTTATTTTCACGTAACCTTTTTATTGAAAGGGAAAAAAATTAAGTAGTATTTATGATGCAAATAAAATCTACAAACATACGAGGGCTAAAATACAACTAGACATTTTCCTTTCTTTTTTCCACTATGTCACCCTCAGTAGAGTGCTGCAGCGTCACAGCTCACGGCAACCTCAAACTCTTGGGCTTAAGCGATTCGCTTGCCTCAGCCTCCCAAATAGCTGGGACATTCTGATTGTACCTATACCTTCACAAATTCCTGCTCAATAATCCTTGTTATGTGTATTCTTGTCTGAAGTCAGTAAGTGAAAATTTTCCTATGTAGTAAAACCTAAGGAATTATAAGTGTGACTGATTTAGAAAGGAAAGCTGTTGCCTATAGATACTAACAGCAAAAAACTGATGAAATTTACAGCAAATTTCATCAGAGTAGAAATTCCTAGTGCTTTCTCTATTTAGTTCTCCTCCCTTCCCTGGGCCCCCAGGAAGACCTCCTACCTGACTCAGTTAGAAGAGGCCGTCGGAATGGTTCTGGCCATTGGGGTCTGGGCAGAGGTGACATCTGTCACTTCCTGGCATGGCAAACCCTAAAGCTATCTATTGACACAGCAGTGCCCCGGGGTGGAGCAGCTTCCATCAGCTTGCGTCCCTGAATGACTGTGTGGAGTAGAGGGGCATTGCCCTCCCCGCCAACCTCCACTGAACATGCTGGGTGAATAAGAAAGAAAGGTGTGCTGTTTGGGGCACTGAGATTTTAGCACAGCCTAACCTCACCAAGTCAAGAATGCCTTGTTTCTCATGAATTATTAAGAAAAGTCTTTTCTAAACCTCTCTAAGTTTTGTTTAAATTTTTTCTGTATAAACCAACATATACCCAAGGTAGTTAGATACCTTTTTAAACATTTTTGTTGGAAGGTGATTTTATTAGGGAAGACATTGGCATCTCTAGGTGGGTAATAAAATGAGGGAAAATGAAAATACCCGGCAACAAGAAAGCCTTTCTCCCTGGGTAAGCTTGTTCCTCTCCTCCCTTTTCCTCACTGTCCACAAACAATAAATGTGGAAAATTTTCTAGGAAAATGTCTCGTTCATTTGTGGAAATAAACTCAGAGGATTTTGCAATTTTCAGCTAACACCTCTTTGTTCCTGGAATTAGGTTCTTCCCCTTAGAAAGCTGTATCTAGGCTCAGTGCCTGCAGCTCAAGCACCTAAGGCACCAGCCACATACACCAGAGGTGGCAGGTTCGAATCCAGCCTGGGCCTGCCAAACAATAAGGACAGTTACAACCAAGAAAGAGCCAGGTGCCAGCTACTTGGGAGGCGGAGGCAAGAGAATTGCTTAAGCCCAAGAGTTGGAGGTTGCTGTGAGCTGTGATGCCATGGTACTCTACCCAGGGTGCCAGGTTGAGGCTCTGTCTCAAAATAAAAGAAAGAAAGCTATATCTATAGTTTTGAAAGAAACATTTTAAGAGCAGCAATATTATTAACCAGGAAAATAGTAGCTCAAACGTTAACCCCCTCTCTAGAAAATTTGAAAAGCGTGCAGATTCCATTTTCAAAGAATAATCTCCATACAAGCATCCTTTCAACCAGCCAATCCTTTGTAACCCAGTTACCATCATTCCACATTATTATACTGTGTGCAAAAAATAAGCCGGTAAGAAGAAAACCTATGGGATCATCTATTTCTTCACTGCCAGCACACAAGGTTTTAATATAGAATTTGTTTCAAAATAAGCTAAAAAATCCTGGGAGTTTGCATTGTTTCTCAATTAGAGGTATGAGGCTTGGCCCCACGTTTCGGAAAAAAAATCCATCAACACCCTGAATTGCTTAGTAACATAAATCAAATTTAAGTAGTTCTTTAGAACATAACTTTCATAAGCATAGCAAGTAAAAAATAATAAGAAAAATATAGCTTTACATTCAGAATGCATTAACATAAAACTTCACAATATTTACTGTCCAAAAGCAATATGTCAAAATAATTAGACAAGTATTTTGTACTTTAGAATTCTGCGCTGCTGGCTCACACCTATAATCTCAGCACTTTGGGAGCCGAGGAGGGTAGATTGCCTGAGCTCACAGGTTCGAGACCACTCTGAGCTAGAACAAGACTCTGTCTCTAAAAATAGCTGGGCATTGTGGTGGGCACCTGTAATCCCAGCTACTGGGGAGGCTGAGGCAAGAGGATCACTTGAGCCCAAGAGTCTGAGATTGCTGTGAGCTGTGACACCACAGCAGTCTACCGAGGGTGACAAAGTGAGATTGTCTCAGAAAAAAAAATCCATGAAGGACTTAAAATAATCACATGGCCAGAAATTTAGGCACATATGAATGAAAACTAAATATGAATGGTTTGTTCCCACCATACACACGCTAGGAACTATGCCTGTAATCTACATATGTAAGAGTGACCAGGTAAAGCAAGATCCCCTCACCGCTGCTTCATGATGATAATAAAGATGAAAGTTGTTAATACACTTTTACATCAAGGAGGGAGACACAGTTATCCTAGTAGCTGGTTCAAGGCTTTCTCTTAAGAGAACACTAGGTGTTGCTAGAAAAATATCACACCAAGCCCCCCCGCCATAAAATCCAAGATCCAGAAGTGTCTGACGTGTGCAGAAAGGGCTGTGTGACACAATGAGAAGAGGCTGGGAGGAGGGGCTGGTAAAAATGGAAGAAGTGATACCACAGTGCGGTCACAGCAATGACACCACAATGGCATTTTAAGGGGGAAGCAGCAAAGAATCCGAGCTTTGCCTCTCTGTTGGCTTTGGGTGGAACCACAGTAGTACGTAACCACACCCATTTTTGTCAATTCCATAGGCAACCAGTTTTGAAAACCATCAGTGAAAAGGATGAGTATGAAAAGGATCTCTTAAAATTCCTCAACAAAACATCGACTTTCGTGATAAATCAAGCCTTCTTTACCACAGACAACAACACAAGAGCCCTCTGGGCTGTCTCATCAGTGAGTGTGCATCTTTTGTATACTTGTGAAACAATAGGATTTGTATAATTGAAGACATCTGAATGGCTCAGGTACACACCAAAACTAATTTGGATGTCAATGAGTTGGACAACCAGGATGCTGGATTTTAATAACTACAGGAGGAAAGAGAGAAGGGCAAGTCAGGAAAGGCACACCAGTGACCAACGGGTTAGGAGGAACGATGCTTCAAAGATGGCTTAACATAATAGAAAATGGTAGAAAGTAAACACTATGCAAAATAACGAGTATCCCCTCGGTCCTAGAAAAAGAACAGCATTTAAAGTAATATCACAATACTTTGGAAAAAATTACCACAATTTCAGTAACATCCATAGTCACAAAAAGATGTTCCTTTGATAGATAGCTGGGAAAACAACGTGTCCTTTGAATTCCCAACGAAGTTTTTAACATTATGTTTCATCTTAAAAAAAATTAAATCAAAGAAGAGATGGATATCCCAGTGAGGAGCTAAGATATATAATTCTCTTAAAATCACTTTATAAACAGAAAATCAAAGGAATAATAAAAAGAATTACACACATATTTACAGAACCCCAGGCTTGCCTAGATCATTAGGGATAAACTTTAGAGGTACAAATGTCTTAAGATTATTTTACTTTTCTAGTGTAATTATGAAATAGAAATATTTTATTATAGTTACTAATCAGTTCAGATCAGTAAGTGCTCCACTTACAGAACATTCAAGTTACATTTGGGCATCAACACACACAGGTGCTTGCAAAACAGATTCCTCACATAATTATAGTTCTGTGGCCCGTTGATAGTTACATTATGTTCCTTAACCTGGGCGGGGGGGATTCATTCCTGAAGTAAATAAATAAATAATTTTAGTAAATAACCTCCTCCCCTGAAAAGCAATCTCCAGAGGACCAAGTATAGTTGGTAATTTATCAAAGCTATTACCTTCCTTCTGCGTAAATCCTAGCCTCGGGTTAGACATATCTGGTTCACAAATTAGACTGACAAAACGGAGGTCAAGGCCTTTGGGTCACACATATCATTGAGAGAGAGAATTTGGTTCAAGAGTTTTCAATTACATACCAGAAAGTTATGAATTTCCTTGGTCCAGTTCTGTTGTCTCTGACCTTTACAAAAGAAAAGCAGACAGCCTGTTACGAGATTGGTGCCTCAGTCTCCTAGGCGGAAATGGGATTCCTACCACATGGAATCCAAGGCAGAGCAACAAAATAGTACAAAAACTTGGTCTTCATGAAAACTCCCCAGTGTGTCTCTCAGAGAATGAGATAGAAAATTCTATCTCTTAGGAAAGAAAATCTGGGTACTAAGTTACAGGGAAATCATCCCTAAAATTGAATGTTTTCTAAAAGATAAAGTGAAAATAACATTCTAATCCTTTGAAAACTACCCAGGTTACATTTTTACTTCATTTTTAAATGCCATGAAAGATGTGTATGAGGGTTGAGAACTTTCATCTCTTCCAAAATATTTCACCTTAGTAACAAGAATCTCATTTATCACCTAAAAGCATACATTTGTGAAAATGCGTAATCTTTTTTAATGTAAATATTTGTATCTCACAGTAAAAATAAGATGGTGGAAAACATGATTTGTGAAGGACATATTTTAAGGTCTGTTTTTTAATAGCTACTTTGAGTATTTGGATTTTTAACTTTTTAAAATTTTCCCCCAACTTTTCATTTTCAAAATGTTCCACACTATAGAAAAGTTATAGAAATCATTACAGTGAACACTTTGATTCCCAAATCGTTAGCCTTCTGCTACATTTGCTGTCTGCATACGTAAATAATTTGCTCAAACGTTTGAGAAATACTCATAGACATAAAGATGGTTTACCCCTAAATTATCAGCTTGTACCTCCCAAGAGCAATTATCCTACTGCAGTTATATAATAATGATCACACTCAGGAAAGTTTAAATTCATTCAATACAATTATCTAATATATATAGTCCAAATTTCCCAGTTGTCTCAGTAACGCCCTTGCCGTGTAGAAGATTTTATCTTAATTCCAGATCACTCTTTTGTCTTCCACAATTGACAGTTTTGTAGTGTCCAGGCCATTATTTTGCATAATGTCCCTCAATTTGGAATTGGTTGCTCACAACTAAACTCAGGTTAAACACTTTTGTCAGATGTACTCACTGCTTGGAATTCTTCTCTTCTTTTTCCACATTAGAAAAAGCACATAATGGGTTGGGTTAATATTTTCTTTCGATCATTTAATAACAGTTGGTGATTGCCTGCAATAAAGTAAGTTGAGTTTCTGGTTAGCAATTTACAAAATGCTTCGGATATGGATTAATTTACCCAATTTGTGCTATAATCCTATGAAGTGGGGGTTTTTTTGTTGTTGTGAACTTTTCTCTTTTGAATAGAAATCTATCCAAGTTCATATAACCAGTAAGACTACTTCTGTGGCCAAAATGTAAGTACAGAAACACTATAAAATCATGCTAGGGTAAGAAACTCTGGATTTTCATGTCAAATAAATCCCTCTGTTCTGCAACCTACAATCCTCATTGTCCCAACTCTGTACCTTACCATTCTTATTGTGTTGTGTTAAATTATAAGGTAGTGGGGATATTATGTTTTATTGAAACATTTCCAACTATTATAATTTCAAATTATAATAGCCAAACCAGAAACAATGTATAATAAAAGTAAATGACTATTCATTTAAAAATAAGTAATAATGTTAAAGTAAATTAGTGTTAGCTGTATTGAATGCCAATTAATTGGTTTTTCTTGGTGTTTTTGCATTTGTGTTGGTGCAACTAAACTAATAATGCACCAGATCTTTCTTTCTGCCCAGAACAAGATTTTATATCATTTCCTTCTATTTCCCAAAGCAGTGAAAACATCATTTCATGTAATCAGAATGTTTCAATAACTTCTTGGCATATTAAATTAATTTTTCTCATTTTCTTTTTGACTTTGGGCCTCAGAATCCCAGTGTTGTTTAGTGTAGGGACAAGTCAAGAAAAGTTTGGGAATCCATGTATGTAACTTGAGTCACAAACAATAACATGAATCTCTAAGTAGACATTCCAGCCAGAAAGAGAAACAAACATGTTTCTGCACCCTGCACCCTGAATACCCTTCAGTATCACCCCCTTAGTACCTGCCACCTATAGGTACAGGCTAATATACCTATGTACTATAGGGCATAGGTACTGAGTGGGTAATACTGAAATTTAAAAAGCAACCCCACTCAAGTCCAGGCAAGAGTGACTGCAGATGCTTATCTGGGCGCTATTACACTGAGGTAAGCCATCTAAATCCCTTCCAGTTCGGAAAGACCTTGAAGAAAATAGGGTGCTATTTTCCACTGACAAAAACCACTTTACAAAACCTCAAGCTGAGAAGACAGATCAAGATCCACTTAATTCTTCATCCATGCCCAATTTCCCTAACGCCCAGGGATTTGAATATCTCATTTCAAAGTAAAAGAGTAATTTAAAACATCTGAATAATGACTGTAATATAATTGTCCTTGTCCAGTGTTCAATTCCATAAAGGAGCAGGGACAGAATTCTGAATAATAACCAAAGAAGGAACTGAACTCTTTTCAACTTTTGCAGAGTTCTTCTTCAACCGTAACATTGTTTTCTTTCATTGTACCTGTTAGGTGGCAACTTTCCAAATTCCAGCCCCCCAGACCCCCTATTTCCTTCTTGAATTTAATTGTGTTTTTCTTTCATGTAGGCCTATTGTTGTTAATCTACTGGTTTCAACATGGTTTTGAGTACATTGAGTACCTTACTTAGAAGAATGGTCTTCAACTCCATCCAGGTAAATGCAAAAGATACAAAGTCTCCATCTGTTTTACAGCTGAATAGTACTCCATGATATACACATACCACAGTTTATTGATCCATTCATGTGTTGATGGGCACTTGGGTTGTTCCACATCTTTTCAATAATGAATTGAGCTGCTTTTTATAAACATTCAAGTGCAAATGTCCTTATGATAAAATAATTTTTTCCTCTGGGTAGATATATAGTAATGGGATTGCAGGATCAAACGTAAGGTCTACTTTTAGGATTCTCCATAGATCTATCCAAAAGGGTTGTATCAGTTTGCAATCCCGGTAACAGTGTATAAGTGTTCCCCTTTTTCAGAACCCACACCAGCCTCTGCAGCTTTTTGAAATAGGCTCTTCGTTTGTTGGCATTTTTTTATGTGTTTCTTGGCCGTTCACCTGTTCTCTTGGGAAAAGATTCTGTTCATATCTCTTACCCAATGATTAACCCTCTCCAAACTGATTTTTCTGCCACCTGCATACTCCCCAGCTCTAATTTATTTTGGTTGGGCCTTTGTCCTACAAGCACAGTCACCTGTTCACATCAAAACACATGGCCTGCCAAAAAAACAGAAAGTACAACCTGCACCATCTGTTGGCTAGAGTCTGAGAGAACAAAAGAAACGACAAAAGGCATGTTGGCCGTCTCCCCTACACTAGAGTGGAACAAGAGAATCTTTATGTCCAAGAAGTCCAACATAGGGATCAGAGAGGGTTCAGGGAGGTTTGCTCTTTTCTCGATGATTTGCTTGAGCTGTTTGTAGATTCTTTTGTCAGTTTTGTAACATGTGGATATCTTCTCCCATTCGGAAGGGGTCTATTTGCCTGTGGACTGTGCCCTTAGCTGTACAGGAGCTTTTTAACTTGATCAGGTTCAATGTATTCATTTTTGTCGTTGCTGCAATTGCCATTGGTGTCTTCTTCATAAATTCTTTCCCAAGGCTGATGTTGCAAAGAGATTTCCCCACACTTTCTTTTACTTGTTAATGTTTTTTAGAGACAAGATCCCGCTCTGTCACCCAGGCTGGAATGTAGTGGCACCATCATGGGTCACTGCAGCCTGGATCTCCTGGGCACAAGAAATCCTTCTCCCTGAGCCGCTAGAATAACTGGGACTATAGGCATGAGCCACAGCACTCGAATATGCACCCGCATTTTAAAAAATCTAGACTTGAATCCTAGGAAGAGCATTATTCTCACTCTTAGTTCAAATCATTTTTCAGACCAAATACAGTAAAGGAAGTTGCATTAATGATTCTGCCTTGACAGAGAGTAGTAAGAAATATTTCAACTGTGAAGTCTTTAATAGAATGTGTATCATTCATTTTCCCCACTAATCCTCAACAGCCTCCTATTATCTTCAAATAATAAGAGAAGCTGCCTGTAGCTAATTTAATCACTGTAATTTTCTAAGAAATAAAGACTGATGTCTATTGAAAATTATTCCAATTACATTTTTGAACATGAGTTCAAACTGTCAAAATTACTACTTTCAATAAAATGTTAACCTCCAAAGTGTTATTATTCTCACAAACAGCCAAAAGCACAGAATGACAGTAGGACTCCAGTTTTTTAGTTGGTAAAAATTCAACTTTGAGACACAATTAGTTTTAAAACTTTGCTGAAGTTCAGCCCACTTCTGGCTTAATCTAACATTTTTTTAATATCAACCTCTGAAGCAATTTCTCTGATTAAAAATAAAACAAGGACCAATCCATTTTAAATTGCATAAAATCAAACTACGTAACCACTTGAAAATAAGTAGAAGTAGAGAAAAGTTAAGTAGGAAGAAAGAACTTCATGAAAACACCAATGAGAAAAGTCCTAATCACTGATATCATTTAATAATAGCTACTAATATAGGTGAGTGTTATTTAATTTGCAATGGTATGTGCTCAATGCTCTACCTGCATTAAATATTTGCTTTTCATAGTGCATGTCATTGGTGCTGTTTTTACAGATGAAGATGGCCGCCCTGGTATTTGCTATTCTGGCTGCTGTCAACTGCTCTGTCAATAGTTACTACTCAACTGCTTGTGGGCAGCTATTGGACTGTCCCCAACCTCCTCTAGACAATATACACACACACACAGAAGTCCCCCTTTCTGCTCATTAACTGGAAGAGTATTTTCCCCTGTGACATATGCTTTCCTTTGAGTGTCACTCTGTAACACAGAGCAGAGGCGGGGTGTCTGGGTCCACCACCTATGTACCAGAAGCCACTGCCTCCTCCCACACTGCCAGACATCTTCGTTCACCTTGGTGTGGGACCAAAGGCCCAGCGGCTCTCCCTCCAGGCCAGCCCTTTGGGGGCCTTCAATCCGTCAGCTAAGTCTGCACATGTCTAAACCACAAATGCAGAGAAGTTTCGCCCTTCAACCCCCGAGCACTTGGACCCACGCACTGCTCCTGGCCGTGCCTCTGTCCTGAACTTTCTGAAGCTGCTCTGACAGCTAACAGGAGACGCACACACAAGCTTTGATCACTCACTGACTTCAGGCTGACGTGGCCAGTTGTATTCACAGACTCTCTGCATGAAACTTTTCAAAATACTTAGTTCCAAATTATCAGCTACACGAAGAAGCCAAAAGTTACTATTCTCAAGCTTTTCAGTTTGGGGAGTTTTTGAGTCTAGATATACTGTGAGTTCAATGCATATATTTTACTGAGGACAGAGTAAAACACAGGAGGAAAGGAAGGGAAGGAGCTCTGGGCGGGCAGCAGGTGTGATGATGCCAGAGGCCTGACTCAGCACCACTGCCGTGAGCCTGTTTTTAAACTCCAAGTTGAGGGGCAGGTCTAGCAGCATTGTCCAGCCAGGTACATTCAGGGTTCACACTCACTGTGTCCTCACGCTGAGGGTGGCTGTCCCATAACTACAGCATCTATTCTCCTTTGTAGAAATTCAGGTGTTCTGATATTTACAAATACATATTTGCATTGTAATGAAATCAAAATCACTGTGTCTGCAGGGCCTAACCCATGAGCCCTGCCCAGGTGGGGATGACAGCTAAGATTGAGCTGCCTGCCAAGTCACACTGAGATCCTTTCATCACGGCAGAGGCACTGCCATTCCACTGACTTTATGGGGCATGCATGAAATTTTGGACAGTGCCCTAATGAGCGGTAATGATCTGAAGAGCATTCTTTCCTTATCTCAGTTGTTGAGCATGAGGTCCCAGGGTGCAGAATAGCATCAAAGTCCACACGTACATTTTCAGAGTTTGAAAACCATCCTGTACAAATTACAGAAAACCTCCAAAGAGCAAGACCAAGACCACTGTTTGAGGCTCCGTGGGTATTGCTACCCCAAATAGTTTATTTCTTTAACATTTCTACATTTTTTTTAGGAAAAAGCAATCTAAATGGCATAAATTCAAAAATTGTTTGAACTGGGCTGGGTGCAGTGGCTCATGCCTGTAATCCCAGCACTCTGGGAAGCCGAGGCAGGTGGATTGCCTGAGCTCACAGGTTCAAGACCAGTCTGAGCCAGAGCAAAACCTCATCTCTAAAAACAGCCGGGCATTGTGGTAGATACCTGTAGACCCAGCTACTAGGGAGGCTGAAGCAAAAGAATCACTTAAGCCCAGGAGTTTGAGGTTGCTGTGAGCTGTGAATGCCACTGTACTCTACCAGGGGTGACAAAGTGAGACTCTGTCTCTAAAAAAAAAATTGTTTGAACTTAAACTTCACTGTTTAGGATTCTGTATTCTCTGGCTCAAGTTTAGAGAACTATAAAAACTTTTGTAAGAACAAATTTTGAGAACACATGACATAATGTATCATCACAAGCTTTCCCATCCATAACGCTCTGCATTCAGTTTTCCAAATGGTCCCCAAAACATGTCTTTTTAGAGTTGGTTTACAGAGAACTTCTTAATAGTAATTTAAACAAAATTTACTCCAGCAGCTTCCCTTTAACTTTTCCGAACATTTCATGAGTTATTATAGTCAGTTACATAATCTCACATCAAGAGGCTATTTTTATTTATTCACATAAGAAATGGACTGTGCCGTGCTATTTCAACTGAAAAAAAAAAAAAAGACTCAAACCCAAAGAAAGCAAACGAAATGGAGAGCAATCTCTCTTTAATGAACAAAGAATGGTTTTGGTTCTCTTCTGCCTTCAACAAAGCAATTGCCATTAAGTTTACCAACATCGGCATTAGTTACACACACACACACACACACAAAGCAAAAAGGATGCCAGTGTTTCTCTTTATCCTAGTATATCACCCTAGACAGTTCATAGGAAATATTTCTATTTCTTCCACAGAAAGGTTCTGCTTCATCCAAATCTTAATGTGCTGTTGTCTGTGGTTAGCCTCCTAAAACCTCCACCAGTACCCCCACGAGTGCTTTTTTTTTTTTTTATAATTTTATTGAATCATAATTCTGTACATTGGTGCAATCATAGGGCACGATTCATATACATTCAGAAATGTTTTGATCGTACTGTTGCAGATAGCCTTCATGGCATTTTCTTGATCACTATATAAAG
>CAUYON010190340.1:0-18387 GCA_963573935.1 Arctocebus calabarensis
GAGACAGAGCCTCAAGCTGTCACCCTGGATAGAGTGCTGTGACATCACAGCTCACAGCAACCTCCAATTCCTGGGCTCAAGTGAGTCTCTTGCCTCCGCCTCCCAAGTAGCTGGGACTATAGGCGCCCGCCACAACACCTGGCCATTTTATGGCTGCAGCTGTCATTGTTGTTTGGCAGGCCTGGGCTGGATTTGAACCCGCCAGCTCAGGTGTACGTGGCTAGCACCTTAGCCCGTTGAGCTACAGGTGCTGAACCTGACAACTGAAGTCTTTTTTTTTTTTTTCTTTTGAGACAGAGCCTCAAGCTGTCACCCTGGATAGAGTGCTATGGCATCACAGCTCACAGTAACCTCCAATTCCTGGGCTCAAGCGAGTCTCTTGCCTCTGCCTCCCAAGTCTCTGGGACCACAGGCGCCTGCCACAACACCCGGCCATTTTTTTTTTTTTTTTGGTTGCAGCCGTCATTGTTGTTTGGTGGGCCCGGGGGCTGGATTCGAACCCACTAGCTCAGGTGTACGTGGCTGGCGCCTTAGCCCATTGAGCCACAGGCGCCGAGCCGACAACTGAAGTCTTAATGAGCTAATTTAAACACTTGTTATATGCAAATAGCCAGCTCCTTTAAAAATTAAAAAGTAGAAAAAATGATTTTTCTTATTTATTTCTAAAATCCATTTGTCAAAATTATATAATTACTATGTCTTTGTAGCAGGAGAAAGAACAAAATGAAGGTATTTCTATATCATATTTCTCTAGGTTTAATTTTATAGTCTATACATAACAAAGTCTATTTAAGAATTCAAGAACTCAGCCCTTTTCACAATTATTCCAAATTATCTGGGTGACTTTGGACCCATTTCTCAACTACTTTGATCCAAATAGAGAGATTCATCAAGATTTGCAACTTCCAAATGTTATCATGTCGCCACAGCATTTAAATAACTTAAAACTAGATAAGGTTGAAAATTCAGCTTCTTGGTCCCTTTAGGTACGTTCCATGCACTGAATAGCCGTAGTCAACTAGTGGCTATCTTCCTGGACAGCAAAGATGTAAAACATTGCATCATGATCAAAAACCCTACTGGACAGTGCTGTCCTAGGTGATCTCTACATTTCTTACCTTGTTTTTTCTAAATAAAATGGCAGCAGTCTCGCTCTTTTGCCCAGGCTGGAGTACAGTGCCACAATCATAGCTTGCTTCAGTCTTGAACTCCTGAGCTCAAGTGATCCTCCCCGCAAGCTTCCCATTACTAACTTTTCTTTCTTTTCATTTTAGACAGAGCCTCACTTTGTTTCCCAGGCTTGAGTGCCACAGCATCAACCTAGCTCACAGCAACCCCAAACTCCTGAGTTCAAGAGACCAAGTCTTACTATGTCGCCCTCAGTAGAGTGCTGTAACATCACAGCTCACAGTAACCTCAAACTCTTGGGCTTCAGTGATTCTCTTGCCTCAGCCTCCCAAGTAGCTGGGACTACAGGCGCCCATCATAATGCCTGGCTTCCTTTCTGTTGTAGTTTTCATTGTTGTTTAGCACGCCCAGGCCAGGTTCAAATCTGCTAGCCTTGGGTGTATGTGGCTGGCGCCCTAGCCACTGAGCTACGGGCACCGAGCCTGATTCTCTTCTCTTGACCTAGGAGTACAGGTGTGAGCTGATGTGCATGGCGTTATTACCAACTTTTCAATTCTGTGTGTTATGGGATGATCTGTATCACCCCATAATTTGTATGTTGCAGTCTTAATCCCTAGCTCCTCATAATATGACTGTCTTTGGAGACAGGGTTGTTTAATGAGGTCACTAGGGGGGCCCTAATCCAATAAAACTTAAGTCCTTATTAAAGGAGATATGGACACTGACACGTGAACAAACAAGACAAAGACAATCAATCCCCTGGAAGTCAAAGAGAGAGGTCTCAGGAGAAACAACCCTACAGACGCCTTGATCTCAAACTTCTAGCCTCCAACTGTGAGGAAGAACATTCCTACATCACCCAGGCTGCAGCATATGTTCAGGACAATCCAAACCAGCCAACCCAACAATAACTGTTTTCAATCCAAACTGTGTGTCCTGTTGATCTACTCCATCTTCTTGGACTGAAGCAATTGTTTTACGTTTCCTGTTCTAGTTAAGGTTTCCTGTGATGATCTCTTCCTCTTGGTCAGACTCTCATTCGCCCATATCAATTTTTGCCCCCATTTGTTTTTTTTTTTTGGTAGAGAGTCTCACTTTATCGCCCTCGGTAGAGTGCCATAGCGTCACAGCTCACAGCAACCTCCAACTCCTGGGCTTAGGCGATTCTTTTGCCTCAGCCTCCGGAATAGCTGAGACTACAGGCACCTGCCTGGCTATTGATGCAGTTTGGCTGGGGCTGGGTTTGAACCTGCCACCCTCAGTATATGGGGCCGGCGCCCTACTTGCTAAGCCACATGTGCTGCCCCAATTTTATTTATTTATTTATTTATTTATTTATTTATTTATTTATTTATTTATTTTGAGACAGAGCCTCAAGCTGTCACCCTGGAGAGAGTGCAGAGGCATCACAGCTCACAGCAACCTCCAATTCCTGTGCTCAAGTGAGTCTCCTGCCTCCGCCTCCTAAGTAGCTGGGACTACAGGCGCCCGCCACAATGCCCGGCCATTTTTTGGTTGCAGCTGTCTCATTCTCGTTTGGTGGGCCCAGGCTGGATTTGAACTCGCCAGCTCAGGTGTACATGGCTGGTGCCCTAGCCCATTGAGCCACAGGTGCCGAGCCGTGCGCCAATTTTTCTATATTAAGAATCTGTTTAGGCTCGGCGCCTGTAGCTCAAGTGGCTAAGGAGCCAGCCACATACATTGGAGCTGGCGGGTTCGAATCCAGCATGGGCCTCCAAACAACAATGACAACTACAACCAAAAAATAGCTGGGCCTTGTGGCGGGTGCCCGTAGTCCCAGCTACTTGGAAGGCTGAGGCAAGACAATCGCTTAAGCCCAGGGGGAGTTGAGGTTGTGGTGAGCTGTGATGCAATGGCACTCCACCCAGGGTCACAGCTTGAGGCTTCCGTCTCAAAAAAAAAAAAAAAGAATTTATTTAAAACATTGCATCTTTTTCTTTCATCGAGTCAGGTCTTCCCCAACAAGTATTTCCAGTTACACCACTCGTCCTGCTTTCCAGCACAGCCTGGTGTTTGCCATTCTTTGTGTGCTTAGCCATATACTGACTAAATGAAAAATGAATGTATTCATGGAAGTAAAGGGTATTCATTATGAAATAAGTACAAAACAAACCTAAGACTAAATTAATTAATGAGTAAATTTAAAATACTGAAATCTTAATTAAACTTTTCAATACTAATAAACATCATAAACATAAATATTTTGGACCTCACATTAAGGATGGGACTTCCCACTAGTCTGGGATAGTAAAATCATATGCAGTTTCTTGACTTCTATATTTTAATTGTTATTTAATTTAATTTAATTTATTTTTGGAACAGAGTCTCAGCTTGGCGCCTATAGCTCAGTGGCTAGGGCGCGAGCCACATGCATTGGAGCTGGTGGGTTCAAATCCAGCCCAGGTCTGCCAAACAATGACAACCACAACCAAAAAAGATAAATAGCCGGGCGTTGTGGGGGGTGCCTGTAATCCCAGCTACTTGGGAGGCTGAGGCATGAGAATCGCTTCAGTCCAAGAGTTGGAGTTTGCTGTGACCTGTGACACCATGGCACTCTACCAAGGAAGACATAGTGAGACTCTGTCTCGGAAAAAAAAAAAAAAAAAGAGGGAGTCTTACTTTGTCACCCTCAGTAGAGTGCTGTGGCATCATAGCTCATAGCAACCTCAAACTCTTGGGCTCAAGAGATCCTCTTGCTTTAGCCTCCTAGTAGTTGGGACTACAGATGACTGCCACAATGTCTGGCTGGTTTTCTATTTTTTTAATTTAATTTTTTATTAAATCATAACTATATACATTTTTGCGGCACAATGTGACGACTTGATATATATTGTAGAATGCTTAAATTAGCATAACCATCACCTCACTTACTTTTTGTGGTAAAACATTTGCAATTTACTCTTAGTTATTTTGAAGTGTACGCTTGCATTGTTTATGGGTCTCACTCTTGCTCAGGCTGGATTTTATTATTTTATTTTACTATTTTTTCTTTTTTTTTTTTGAAACAGTCTTGCTCTGCTGCCCAGACTAGAGAGCAGCAGTGTGATCATAGCTCACTGTAGCCTCAAACTTTTGGGCTGGAGCAATCCTCCTGCCTTGGACAGGTGTGCACCACCATGCCTGGCTAATTTTTAAATTTTTTGTAGAGATAAGGTTGTGGAATATTGTCCAGCCTTGTTTCAAACTCCTGGCCTCAAGCAATCCTCCTGCCTCCACTTGAAATGGTAGGATTATAGTCACCAAACCCAGCTCTACTTCCATTTTAAACTTACCATAAATGCATTTAAGATAATAAGAGTTTCATGTATAAAACAACAGATCTGAACTTGGAGAATATACAAAGACCCTCCCTATTTAAAAAAAGATCAGTATTCCTGAACGAGATGCCTTGTTTTGGTGTAATTTACAAATTGATACTGTCTGGCAGGAACATTTTTTATATGATGGATCTAGGTAGTTATAACATCCCATCAATTATTTTAAAAGATGTATTTGTTGAAGCACGTGTTTAAAGTATATTAGCACATTTGTCAAATTCATCCTAGGATGTTCCAATATTTTCATATTTTTTGATATTTAGATCCAAAGTGGCTCAAGTTTAAGATATAATCCTAATAAAAATCTTAAAACAAAATATACTATACATTAATAGTAAAATCTAGGTAAGGGCAACAGCCATTTCTTTTCTACCTGTATCAAGGAGGTAATGTCACAACTTCTTGCTTGGAACAGTATTTATTTGTGTGCAAGATGGCTAACAAAAGAATTTCTAAGACTCTTGGGAGCCACAGATACAAGGGGCATTTAAATGCTCTTGCAGGCTGTTAACCACAGACTTCTACCAGGTACTCAGGAGAAAGACTGGCGGCAGGGAGGGACACTAGAGAAGAGATCCTGGATAAGGTGACAGGCCACCACTGGGGGAAAGTCACAAAGCCGGACCAGGGACAAATACCTAGTTTTCTCCATGGGACAAATACCTTAAGCCTCTATGAGAAGGGTACCACCAAATTCTATCAATCTCCCTTCCCTGGACACAAGTGAAGATCTGTTACAGCTAAGGACAAAGAGAATATAACTCGACTGAGAGGTCTCTAACCTCTAAAACAAAAGCAGGAAACTTCTACAAGACTCTCAAGTATATAAAGCTGAATTTACCTGCTACTGGGAGAGGGGTGGGATCACTGAGAAAGCCCCACCCCTGAGACTTGGGGACACAGATATTATCTAGGACAGCTAGACAAAGACAACAAAGAAGCTCATCCTATTCTCTACCACCAAGCCGAGAGTTGCCTTCCACTGTGGGAATGTGAAACTCTAGAGACAGGTCTCCTCTGAGGAGCACATACATAAGCAAAAGATGAATGTGAAGCAGCAAGAAAACCCTCTAGCAACGTAGCCCCAACCCCACCCACAGGCTATAGTAAGGCTATGGTGTGCTCACAGTAAAAACAGCAACAACAAAATCCTAATCCACTTCAACCCCTGAGTAGACTGGCTTAAGTCCCAACCTAATAACTTAGCAGAAGAAGCATGCCCACTTCCAGGAGGAAATATTATTTACCATTACTGTCCTATATCCAATGTTTGGCATTCAATACAAAATTACAGCATGTACCAAGAAAAAAGCCCCTCATTATCAAGACAGAATCATACTCAGAGATTAATCTGATGTTGGATATATCAAACAAGTTAAGAAAGATATCCATGTAGAAGTTTTAGTGGACAAAGAGATCATGGTTGCTCAGATTATGAATATTAGTAGAGCAACAGAAACTATAAGAAAGAATCATTGGGGGCTGAAAACTAATACAGCCTCTTTGGAAAGAAGGACAGAGAAGCCTCAAAAAACTCAAAATAGAACTTCCATTTGATACCACAATCCCATTACTAGGCATCTACACAGAAGGAAAAAATCATTTTATCATAAGGACATTTGCACTAGAATTTTTTTTTTTTTTGAGACAGAGTCTCACTATTTCGCCCTCAGTAGAGTGTGGTGGTGTCACAGTTCACAGCGACCTCAGACTCTTGGGCTTAAGTGATTCTATTGCCTCAGCCTCCTGAGTAGCTGGGACTACAGGCGCCTGCCACAGCACCTAGAGATTTTGTGTTGCAGTTGTCATTGTTGTTTAGCAGGCCCGGGCCAGGTTTGAACCCGCCAGCCTTGGTGTATGTGGCTGGCACTGTAAGCACTGGGCTATGGGGGCCGAGCCTGCCCTAGATTGTTTATTGCAGCTCAACTTATAATCTCTGAGAAGTGGAAACAACCTAAGTGCACATCAGCCATTAGCCCATATGAATGGATTAATATACTTTGGTGATATATATATATATAAAATACATATACATACATACCATGGAATATTATTCAGCGATAAAAAAATGGAGACCTTACATCTTTTGTATTAACTTGGATGGAGTTGAAATACCTTCTTAGTAAAGTATCACAAGAATGGAGAAGCAAACATCCAATGTACTCAATACTAATATGAAGCCAGTAGATGAACTAATACACACCTACACAAGAAAAAAACGGAATTCCATTTAAGTTGGTGGAGGGGAAGGATTGGGGTATTCTCCCTTAACGGGAACAATGTAAGGGTATATGGCACACCTCCTGGGTGAGGGACACAAGTACAACAAGGACTCTACTGAACAAATACAAACATTGTAACTTAATTGTTTACAACCTCGTATTAATCTGAAAAAAAAAAAGAATAAAAGAACATGATTACAGAGATGAAGAATACCTTTGACAGGTTCAGTGAACTTGACATAGTTATATAAAAAGTCAGTGAACATGGGCGGCACCTGAGGCTCAGTGGGCAGGGTGCCGGCCCCATATACCGAGGGTGGTAGGTTCAAACCCTGCCCCAGCCAAACTGCAACAAAAAAATAGCCAGGCGTTGTGGCAGGCACCTGTAGTCCCATCTACTGGGGAGGCTAAGGCAAGAGAATCCCCTAAGCCCAGGAGTTGGAGGTTGCTGTGAGCTGTGTGACGCCAAGGCACTCTACTGAAGGCAATAAAGTGAAACTCTTAACTCTACAAAAAGTGGCTGGCACTGTACTGTGCTATCTGCGCTGAGCTAAAACTATAAAACTTCTAGAAGAAAATCTCTGTGACCTTAGGCAAAGATTTCTTAGATAAAGTACCAAAAGCATGGAACATTAAAAAAACTGATGAAAGGGCTGGGCATAGTGGTTCATGGGAGGCCAAGGCAGGAGGATCCCTGGAGCTCAAGAGTTTGAGACCAGCCCCAGCAAGAGCGAGACACTGTCTGTACAAAAACAAAACAATTAGCCAGGCACAGTGGCATACATCTGTATTTCTACCTACTGTGAAGGCTGAAGGCAGGATTGCTTGAACCCAGGAGTTGAGGTTGCTGTGAGCTAGTCTAAAGCCACAGAACTTTAGCCTGTGCAACAGAGTGACACTATGAAGAAATCCTATGATACAAAGATGGTTTAACATACAAAAATGAAGGCAATATGAATATTAACAAAATAAAAGACAATAACACATAACCATTAGTGCAAAAAGGGTATTTGATTAAAAAGTCAGCACCCTTTTATGATCACCAAAAAACGCAAACAAAGTAAACCACACCATAATAATAGCCCATGTAAGAGGTTCACTGCTAATATCAACTCAATGGTGAAAAACTGAAGGCTTTTCATCTAACATCAGGAGCAAAAACATGTCTATTTTTGCCACTTCAAATTCAATATAGTATAGATGTCCTAGTTAGGGCAATTAGGCGAGAAAACTAAATAAAAGGCATCCAAATTGGAAAAGAAGAAGTAAAATGATCTCTGCAAATGACATTACGTGTAGAAAATAGCTAAAGAGTCTATAAAAAAAGTCAGTTAGAACTAATAAATTAGTTCAGAAAAGTTGCAGATAAAAAAAAAATCAACCCAAAAAAATCAGTTGCATTTCTATACACTTTAACAATGAAAGAATATAATCCCATTTATAATAGCATCAAACAGAATAAAATACTTAGGAGTAACCAAGGAGGTGAAAGATTTAAACACTGAAAAATATAAATCATTACTGAAAAACTTAAAAGACACAAATAAATAGATATCTCACATATGTGGACTGGAAGACTTAATACTATTAAGATGTCAATACTGCACAAAGCAGTATGCAGATTATCAAAATTGTAATGATTTTTCGCAGAAAAAAGAAGCCATTCTAAAATTCACACGGCATCTCAGAAAGAACGTAATTGGAAGTCTCACACTTCCTGATTTCAAAATGCATTATAAAACTACAGTAATCAAAACAGTGTGGTACTTGCATAAAGATAGACATAAGACCAACAGAATAGAGTCCAGAAATAAACCCTCATGGATATGGTCAATTGATTTTCAGCAAGAGTGCTGGGAAAACAAACCCATATGCAAAAGACAACTAGACACTCATATATAGGAAGACAAGGCTCTTACCTTGCACCACATTTTAATACAAAATGGATCAAAAGACCTGGACATAAGAAATACTATAAAACTCACTCTTCTTTATTTATTTATTTATTTATTTATTTTTTGAGAGTCTCCCTTTGTTGCCCTTGGCAAAGTACTGTGATATAACAGCTCACAGCGACCTCAAATTCTTAGGCTTACGCGATTCTCTTGCTTCAGCTGCCCCAGTTGGGACTACAGGTACCTGCCACAATGCCTGGTTATTTTTAGAGAGGGGATTTTGCTCTTGCTCAGGCTAGTCTGGAACCTGTGAGCTCAGGCAAACCCCACCCCACTCCTGGCCTCCCAGAGTGCTAGGATTACAGACATGAGTCACTGTGCCTGGCCTATAAAACTCTTAAGAAGAAAACAGGGGTAAAGTTTCATGAAATATGACTTGCAATGCTTTCTTGAATATGACATCAAAAGCATAGGCAACAAAAGAAAAAACAGGTAAGTTGTATTACATAAAAATTTAAAACACCTAAATTTGTTTACCAAAGGGCATAGTCATCACAGTGAAAAGACAATCCATGGACTAGGAGAAAATATTTGTGAAGCATATACCTGATTAAGGGTTAATACCTAGGCTATATAAAGAACTCCTACAACTCAACAACAATTAAAAAATGGGCAAAGGATTTGAACATTTTTGCAAAGATAAACAGGTGGCCAATCAACATGTGAAAAGATGTTCGCATCACTAATGACGCAAATCAAAACCATAATGAGCAATCATCTCACAATCATTGGGATGGTCACTATCAAAAAAACCCAAACAAAGTAAGTGTTAGTGAGAATGTGGAGAAATTAGAACCCTTGTGCACTGTTGGTAGGAATGTAAAGTAATGCAGCTGTTGTGGAAAATAGTATGGCTGTTCTTCAAAAAAAAAATTGGATGATCACATGACCTGTGAAAGCAGGGTCTCAAAGAGATTTGTGTATACCTATGTTCGTAGCATTATTCATACTAGCCAAAGGGTAGAATACAAGTAGATAGACAGCTGGATTAAAAAGATGGTGTGTGTGTATATAGATATATACCTTATCAAAATCAAAATGACGATAATCGTGTAGAGACACACACAATGGGTTATAATTCAGCATGAAAACATAAGGAAATTCTGACACATGCTGCAATAAGGGTTAGCCTTAAGGACATTATTATTCTAAGTATAATAAACCAGTCACAAAAATATAAATACTGCATGATACCACTCATGTGAAGTACCTATATTAGTCAAACTCATAAAGACAGAAAATAGATGGTGGTTGCCAGAGGATAGAAGGAGAGGGGAATGGAAAGTTGTTTTAAATAGATATTGCATTTTGTAACATGCAAATAGTTCCAGAGATTGGTTTCACAACTATTACTACCAGATTGTACACTTAAAAACAGTTAAGAAAGCAAATTTTATGTTATGTGTATTTACAACTTAAAAAAGGGCTACACAATGTATGATTTCATCTATATGACAATGAAGAGATAAAAATAAATAGTGGTTGCCAGGGAACGGGAATGGGGAGAGGGACTGACTAGAAAAGAGCATGAGATAATTTTTTGGAGAGAACTCTGTTACCATTGGTGGCTACACAACTGCACACATTTGTCAAAACTCATAATACTGTATACTAGAAAGGGCGAATCTTACTGTATGCAAATTATTCAATTAAAAAATACTATATTATTGAAAAACCAAAAAAAGCTTTCTAGGCACTCTTTTTTTTTTTTGAGACAGAGCCTCAAGCTGTCACCCAAAATAGAGTGCCATGGCATCACAGCCCACAGCAACCTCTAATTCCTGGGCTCAAGCAAGTCTCCTGCCTCCGCCTCCCAAGTACCTGGGTCTACAGGCACCCACCACAATGCCTGGCCATTTTTTTTTTTTTTTTTTTTTTGGTTGCAGCCGTCATTGTTGTTTGGCTGGCCCAGGCTGGATTCGAACCCACCAGCTCAGGTGTGCGTGGCTGGTGCCTTAGCCTGTTGAGCCACAAGCGCCAAGCCTTTCTAGGCACTCTTAGATGTGTTTTCTGTGACTATAGAATTACAAATAAGGGTGGTGAATGTGGATCAATGAATAGAGGGCCGGCCCCATATACTGAAGGTGGCAGGTTTGAACCTGGCCTCAGCCAAACTGCAACAAAAAATAGGCGGGCATTGTGGCAGGCACCTGTAGTCCCAGCTACTTGGGAGGCTGAGGCAAGAGAATTGCCTAAGCCCAAGAGCTGGAGGTTGCTGTGGGCTGTCTAATGCCATGGCAATCTACTAAGGGTGACAGAGTGAGACTCTCTCTCTCTAAAAAAAAAAAAAAGAATTATAAATAAGCAGAAGAGTGGCAGAGTTAGACCTTCTCAGATTGAGTAGAATGATCTTTAAGCCACTCCATTCATGCTTGTATTTGTTGGTGTTGGAAAAAACTGGGTGGGCAGGAAGCAGAATGACTGTGCCATTTAATAAGAGTCAAAAAAAAAAAAAAGGAAGAAAAGGAAGGAAAGAAAAGAAAGAGAAAGGAGGTAAATGTGCAACTTGAGATGATAAGAAGCAGATGGGAGAAATAGAATCAAAGAGGCAAGGACATGCAGAAAGGAACAGGGCACTGAAAAGGCATAATGAATAAAAATGTGGTTTGGGGCAGTCAGAAACCAAAGCAAGAACTCTGAACAGGGAAAGAAAAAGATGGAGAGTACAGTCTTAATATACTACAACTTGTTTACTTAATTTTCATGAACATGGCTCGGTGCCTGTGGCTCAACGGGCTAAGGCGCCAGCCACGTATACCTGAGCTGGCAAATCCAGTCCAGGCCCACCAAACAACAATGACGGCTGCAACTAAAAAATGGCCGGGGGTTGTGGCGGGTGCCTGAGATCCCAGCTACTTGGGAGGCAGGGGCAGGAGACTCGCTTGAGCTCAGGAATTGGAGGTTGCTGTGAGCTGTGATGCCACAGCACTCTATCCAGGGTGACAGCTTGAGGCTCTGACTCAAAAAAAATAACAAATAAAAAATAAAAAAAATTTTCATGAACATGTCTTGAGTCCCTAATACATTAAGAAATGAGATCTGGCCGCAGATAAAACTATCTAATGAATTCTAATTAACCATTTTTCTACCACTCTGCAAAGTCCAAAGTACTGGTGTTTGCACTTAGTAAGACTTGAAGTAAATTTTCACATCAAGACACTTTTACATGACCTATGTGTTTATGGTTTAATAAAATTATTAAAAAAAACACTTTTATGTACAGTATATAAAAGTATAAACTATACCATCTGAGACTGAGTGCTACAGGAAAGCAGCTCAATGCTAAGTTTTTATATTTCTACATTTTCTTACACTTGATTCCAAAGTAAATAAGTACTTTTGAGGCTATTTTGCAATATCAACCAAAATTTTATCTTTGTTGGTAAATTTTAATCTTTCCCAGAACTTTCTTGCTTCTTCTTCTACTTCCTCCTTTAATAATCCATGTTTTGGGCGGTGCCTGTGGCTCATCGAGTAGGGCGCTAGCCCCATATACTGAGGGTGGCAGGTTCAAACCCGACCTTGGCCGAACTGCAAAACAGAAAAATAGCCAGGCGTTGTGGTGTGCACCTGTAGTCCCAGCTACTCAGGAGGCTGAGGCAAGAGAATCGCTTAAGCTCAGGAGTTGGAGGTTGCTGTGAGCTGTATGACGCCATGGCACTACACCGAGGGTGATAAAGTGAGACTCTGTCTCTATAAAAAAATAAAATAAATAAATAAAATAATCCATGTTTCCAGAGCAGTATGAAATACAATTTAGAAAATGAAGTGTTTTTGATTTTTGTCATAATCTTCCTTGTTTTCTTTGTAGCTTTTTCATATATTGCTTTCATCATCAAGTATATAAATGCAGGCAGGGTCTATGGCTCAAAGGAGTAGGGCGCCAACCCCATATACAGGAGGTGGCAGGTTCAACCCGGCCCTGGCCAAAAACCGCAAAAAACCAAAAAAACATAGCTGGGCATTGTGGCGGGCCCCTATAGTCCCAGCTACTTGGGAGCCTGAGGCAAGAGAATCGCTTAAGCCCAGGAGTTTAAAAAAAAAAAAAAAAAAAAAAAAATATATATATATATATATATATTTATAAATACAAAATATGTATATATAATATATATTTATGTATTATATATAATTTATATATATAAATGCTTCTATTAATATATCCTACACAATTTCAATTTATAATAAATTTCAAAGGATGTCCCTAAAGGAAGTTCTACATGTGAGCTATCTCAGATGTATTCACTCTTTACAACCCTCCTACCCTGTATATTAATCTTTAAAAACAATGTCCCTTTATTTAATCTTCAAATCCAAAACACCACATTCTTCCCCCAATATGCTAATTTTTAGCAATAAAATCTGGGGATTAATTCTGATATCAAAAGCTTTTTTTTTTGAGACAGAGCCTCAAGCTGTCGCCCTGGGTAGAGTGCCATGGCATCACAGCTCACAACCTCAAACCCTGCGCTCAAGCGATTCTCCTGCCTCTGCCTCCCAAGTAGCTGGGATTACAGGCACCTGCCACAATGCCTGGCTATTTTTTGGTTGCAGCCATCACTGTTGTTTGGCAGGCCTGGGCTGGATTTGCACTCGCCAGCTCAGGTATACGTGGCTGGTGCCTTAGCTGCTTGAGCCACAGGCGCCTAGCCTGATACCAAAATCTTTTTTTTTTTTTTTGAGATAGAGCCTCAAGCTGTCACCCTGGATGTACTGTAACATCACAGCTCACAGCAATCTCCAATTCCTGGGCTCAAGCAAGTCCCCTGCCCCTGCCTCCCAAGTAGCTGGGACTACAGACACTTGCCAGAACGCCTGGTCATTTTTTGGTTGCAGCCATCATTGTTGTTTGGCGGGCCCAGGCTGGATTAGAACTTGCCAGCTCAGGTGTACATGGCTGGCGCCTTAGCTGCTTGAGCCACAGGCGCCGAGCCCTGATACCAAAATCTTAAGTGAGCATCTTACATCTCAGGAATACTTGTTAAAAAATGTTGGGGTTGGCTCGGTGCCTGTGGCTCAACGGGCTAAGGCACCAGCCACACACACCTGAGCTGGCAGGTTCGAATCCAGCCTGGGCAGCCAAACAATAATGACGGCTGCAACCAAAAAAAAAAAAAAAAAAAAAAAAATTGAACAAGCATTGTGGTGGGTGCCTGTAGTCCCAGCTACTTGGGAGGCAGAGGCAAGAGACTCACTTGAGCCCAGGAACTGGAGGTTACTGTGAGCTGTGATGCCACAGCGCTCTATCCAGGGTGACAGCTTGAGGCTCTGTCTCAAAAAAAAAAAGTTGGGGTTTTCAGGCTGCTAATTTGTTTGTTTTTACAGGTATAGTTTTGGTAACTTTACCTTCAGCAAAATGTTCACAAGAAATGACTAAATTGTTTAGTTGGGGATAGCAGTGATTCAGAAGATATACTGAGATATCACTATGATCTCATGCCTGAATGCTAGTATAAGGGCAAAAGAATCCTTTCTTTTTTTGAGATAGAGCCTCAAGCTGTCACGCTGGATAGAGTGCATCACACAGCTCACAGCAACCTCCAATTCCAATTCCTGGGCTCAAGCGAGTCTCCTGCCTCCGCCTCCCAAGTAGCTGGGACAACAGGTGCCCGCCACAACACCCGGCCATTTTTTGGTTGCAGCTGTCGTTGTTTGGCAGGCCCGGGCTGGATTCGAACCTGCCAGCTCAGGTGTACGTGGCTGGTGCCTTAGCCTGTTGAGCCACAGGCGCTGAGCCAGGCAAAACAATTCTTTATTCTTGTGACTATTGGCTAAAATTGCCCTTGGAAAAAGACCAGGTGGCTTCCCATTGGCCTCAAATGTAGAGAGAGTTCATTCAAAGCACTCCAAAAACATCATTTGTAAGGTTCTTTAAACTGGAATTTCAGTCTTTCCTTTATTTAAAGTCAAAATTCTGTAAAGAAGTACTACATATTAAACTTTATTAAATTAGTTATGTAAAATCATGAAGAAAAAGTACTTTAAAAGACCATATAACAAGAGTCTAATGTAGTGGTTCTCAACTTGTGGGTCACGACCCCTTTGTAACAATGAAAATACAGCTCATGAGCCCAAGAGCTGAAAGTTGCTATGAGCTCTGACACCATGGCACCCTGCCCCCCCCCGCCAAAATAAATACATTGTGACATTAGGAAGGTTGAGAACCACTGGTCTGATGTGTGAACAATGCACTTATTTAACCTGTGGAGTGAACTCTCCATGTGAAAGGTTTACTTGCAGAGCCTAAGAAAGCTGCCCCTCTCCCACGCTTCAAGGGCCAAGGTCCTGTCATCAGAGTCAAAGGTAACTGTTTTCTTAATCTTCCATATAATTTTTATTATAACAACATTCCTATGGTTACAAGAAAGAGAAAAGAACACAAAATAGTACCTTTGAGAACAATATTCTTCAAAATATTGAAATTTAGGTCCTAAAAGTAGCTCCTGCATGTACATTCTAGACTTTTTTTTTTTTTTTTGAGACAGAGTACCACTTTGTCACCCTCAGTAGAGTGCCATAGCATCATCATACATAGCTCACAGCAACCTCAAACTCTTGGGTTCAAGCAATCCTGTTGCCTCAGCCTCCCCAGTAGCTGGGACTACAGGTATCTGCCACAATGCTCAGCTAGTTTTTTTTTTTCTTTAGAGACAGGGTCTTGGTCTTGCTCAGGCTGGTTTTGAACTCCTAACCTCAAACAATCCATCCACCTTGGCCTCCCACAGTGCTAGGATTACGGGCATGAGCTACCGCACCCAGCCTAGACATGTTGATTATGTAGAACTAAGAAAAATATTCAGATAATTTGGAAGATTTAAAAATAGGCTGTAATAGGCTTTTTTGTCAACATTATTCTCTTCTTCAGCAGAGGAGTCAATTCCTAACTACGAAAGCACTAACAGCAATGCCCCATCTCCTCACTTCCCATTCCATAGCTGTGAATGCAGACACAGCCAACACTGACTTAATATACTTATGTGTTACTTTCTGGGCTAGGTGCTTTCATGTCAGCCTGTACAGCCACACTACTTCTACTCAAAAACAAATGATATCTTCAATAGTTTAGTGTCTGTATCTTTAATAAAACTTTAGGCTGTCTTTTAAAGAACCAAAATATAATATCTCCTAAATGAAAACAGAGTAGAACTCTTGTATTGTTTATAAATAATATTCATTGTCAAAGGACTTGAATTAGTAATCTCAGGTCCTGCCAGGTAAATAGCCTAGCAAATAAAGGGACTTTTTTTACTAGAAATAACTGAAAGCCTCAACTTGCCTAAAAGTTTAATAATGTGTCTTTCTTTCAAAGCTTACTGGAATTTTGACAATGTACTAACTTACTAATCAGAGTACTCCTTGTGGTCCTCTTAGCAGATATTCACATTATTCTGTTCTTGATACCTCTGTTGGCACTTGCTTCTAAATGCTGCCTCTGACCCAAGCTTTTTAAAAATGTATGCCTTGATAATCTTCCAGGTCTTACTTTCCATCTCAGATTCCTTCTCTGACTCACAATCCATCATATTTGCACACAGACTGGCAGGTCTGAACTAACATACAATGCAGAAAGTGATGGCTATGGATAAACACCTTAAGATACATGTTGGCTAATAAAGTTCCAATTCCTATAGTGAACTATTAATCACTTGGTCACATTTAGAAATGAAATGGAATTTAAGTATTAACATTTTTCTTTTTTTTGAGACAGTTTCTCTACGTTACCCTTGGTAGAATGCCATGGCATCACGGCTCACAGCAACCTCAAACTCTTGGGCTTAAGCTTCTCTTGCCTCAGCCTCCCAAGTAGCTGGGAATACAGGCGCCCGCCACAACACCCAGCTATTTTTTGGTTTCAGTTGTCATTGTTGTGTTAGCAGGCCCAGGTCAGGCTCGAACCCGCCAGCGTTGGTATAAGTGGCTGGTGCCCTACCCAGTGAGCTATGGGCACCGCCAGTACTAACATTTTTAATAAGCATTGGCTTGGAATACACAGGGGTGGAGAAGTTTTTTTTTTTTAGAGCCAGAGTCTCACTTTATCACCCTTGGCACAGCTCACAGCAACCTCTAGCTCTTGGGCTTAGGTGATTCTCTTGCCTCAGCCTCTTGAGTAGCTGGGACTACAGGTGCCCGCCACAACGCCCGGCTATTTTTTTTTTTTTTTTTTCTTTTTGAGACAGAGCCTCAAGCTGTCACCCTGGGTAGAGTGCCGTGGCATCACAGCTCACAGCAACTTCCAACTCCTGAACTCAAGCGATTCTCCTACCTCCGCCTCCCAAGTAGCTGGGACTACAGGCGCCCGCCACAACACCCGGCTATTTTTTGGTTGCAGCCGTCGTTGTTTAGCGGCCCCAGCTGGATTCGAACCCGCCAGCTCAGGTGTATGTGCCTGGCGCCTTAGCGGCTCGAGCCACGGGTGCTGAGCCCAGCTATTTTTGTTGTTGTTGTTGTTGCGGTTTGGCCAGGGCCGGGTTTGAACCTGCTACCCTTGGTATATGGGGCCGGCGTCCTACTCACTGAGTCACAGGTGCAGCCCAGAAGTGGAGAAGTTTTTTTTTTTTTTTTTTTGAGACAGAGTCTCAAGCCGTCACCCTGGGTAGAGGGCCGTAGCATCACAGCTCACAGCAACCTCCGATTCCTGGGCTCAAACGAGTCTCTTGCCTCTGCCTCCTAAGTAGCTGGGACTACAGGCGCCCGCCACAACGCCCAGCCATTTTTTTGTTGCAGCCGTCATTGTTGTTTGGTGGGCCCTGGGGCTGGATACGAACCCGCCAGCTCAGGTGTATGTGGCTGGCGCCTTAGCCCGTTGAGCCACAGGCACCGAGCCCAGAAGTGGAGAAGTTTTTAAAGAAACGCTGTATCATTGATGGTGCAAAAAGACAACAGAAGGCTGAAAAATGTGGACACAAACTAAAGAGTCAAAAAATGAATCAGCAGAGCTGGACTCTGAATGTGACAGAGTTTAACAACACTTTAAACTATTTTACAAAATACTACTTGTGTAAAAAAAGAGGCATTAAAATCTATGTCCAAGTAAGTCTAAAAGAGTTGTCATAGTTTGATACCATCTTTTTCTTGATAGTATGCAAAATAATGATATGTCTTATAATCCAAGTCATCTCATATTAGATAAAATATGGAATTTTACTTAGCTCTGTTAAAGAAAGTGAAATACCATTGACATTTCTATGAAAGTATAAAATTCATCTGAAACAAATGACTTCAAAATGTATAATATACTCCCTTTTTAGCCTATAAATACGTCTGAGTGGTGAAGAATTTTGTTAAATATATAAATAAGTGTGGGCTTAAGTCTCATGTCTGAGTTCAAATTATGGCACCAGTGATTTGCTAGTTATGGGCCTTGGGCAAGTTACCTGACATCACCAGGTCTCAGTTTCCTCATCTTTAAAATTAGAATAACAACTATTTTCACAAGGTAACTTTGTGGAGCAAATAATCTATATAAATATACCCTGGAAGAAAACAAAAAATAGACAATCAAACATTCGTACCTTCTATATATTTATACAGTCAATAAAGACTCTTGAAAAAATCTTCAGTGAATTATGAAAAAGATAAAAAGATTTTTTTTTTTTTTTTTTTAGACAGAGCCTCAAGCCTTCACCCTGGATAGAGTGCTATGACATCACAGTTCACAGCAACCTCCAATTCCTGGGCTCAAGTGAGTCTCTTGCCTCTGCCTCTCAAGTAGCTGGGACTGCAGGCACCCGCCACAACGCACGG
>CAUYON010190341.1:0-46983 GCA_963573935.1 Arctocebus calabarensis
TTTTCATCAAACAGGTTAACATAGCCTTCATGGCGTTTTCTTAGTTATTGTGTTAAGACATTTATATTCTACATTTAGTAAATTTCACATGTACCCTTGTAAGATGCACCATAGGTGTGGTCCCACCAATTACCCTCCCTCTACCCGTCCTCCCCCCGCCTTGTATTTGTTACTAATTTTTTTTATTTCTGTTAAATTATAATTGTGTTATAATTGTGCAATCATGGGGCACAATGTGCTGACTTCATATACAATCTGAAATATTTTCATCGAACTGTTCAACATAGCCTTCATGGCATTTTCTCAATTACTATATGAAAACATTTATATTCTGCATTTTGTTACTAAAAATTATTAATGGCTGTGCATTTTTCTATGAGTACACCTTTAATAGTATCCCAAAGATTTTGATGAGCCTTGTTTTTGTTTGTTTGTTTTTGTTTTTGTTTTGTTTTGTTTTTAGAAACCTTTCCTTTTATTTTGCAAAGGCTTGTTCCTACTGGAAAACTGCAGAACCTATTCCCTACACCCTTCCTTCTAATCCCTTTACCCCTTTGCCCCTCCTATTCTCCTCTCTGAGCTGCAAAACTCTAACATCCTATCTCATGTTGAGTCAAAGACAAGCTGCTTTTAGAAACTTTTGTAGGCCCAGCAAAACCTGGCACTCCACCTTGGGGAGATTGTCATTGTGACTGTCAACTCCTGGAAAGGTTCGTTTTATCAAGTTAACATGTTGGGCATCTCCTGGCTCTAGTATTTGATTGTGTAGACTTTCTGTAAGGATGCTGAAGTGATTTGAGCAAGCTAGATATGTTTGCCTCAGCAACCACAGACAGCATTCAATGAGCGTTGGTTTTAAAGAAATTGTGTGAGTGATTTTAAGTTTTTCTTTGACCAAAGTATCTTTTGGGGGGAATAACTTTTAAAATTCCAAAATTGTTCCTTGTCGTTATTGTAATGACTAAAGTTCTGTTATTTGTTACTAGTTTTACTTTATTGATGTTAAAGAAAATGATTTTTGTTATTTTTTCTTTTGAATTTGAGAATTATTTCTTTGTGAAATAATAGAAGTACAGTGAACAACAGAAAAGGATGTCAACTCTGTGTTTACAAGTCCTGGGGCTATGGTCAAAGATAAACAGACACATGTTTATATAAATATATGTACCTTTTACAAGTATTATCAATGTATTTAATGATATTATTTAGATTCTTTGTATTGGCACCCTTCCTCAATTTCTTGATATAAAGAATTGAATGAGGCTCGGCGCCTGTGGCTCAATGGGCTAAGGTGCCAGCCACATACACCTGAGCTGGCGGGTTCGAATCCAGCCTGGGCCCGCCAAACAACAATGACGGCTGCAATCAAAAAATGGCCAGGCATTGTGGTGGGCGCCTGTAGTCCCAGCTACTTGGGAGGTGGAGGCAGGAGACTTGCTTGAGCCCAGGAATTGGCGGTTGCTGTGAGCTGTGATGCCATGGCACTCTATCCAGGGTGACAGCTTGAGGCTCTGTCTCAAAAAAAAAAAAAAAGAATTGAATGAGAAATCTACATTAAAGTCTTTCAATGGTTTCGTACTTTGCCAAGTTTTTCCTTTTATTTACTCTAGTTTTGCTTTATTTATTAGTGTTCTACAGTAAAGATTCTTGACAGCTATCTTTAAATCAATTGAGCAATAAGTATAAAATATTGCATATTTTTATTGAACATTTGTACTCTCATATTTTTATGTCTAATACAATCCAATATCATTATAACATAGTTCTCTTTTGGTTCTGAATGTACCTATGTATATAATATTAACACCAGGTTTCTATTTATTTACATTGAACTGGAATATTTTTCCTCTTTATCTGCTTTTAGCCTTTCTAAGTGCCTTTATTTTAATTGTCAATTATTTAGAATGCCAGGATCTGGTTGTGGGTTATTTTGTGTTGGTCCCGACTGACAGCCTTTCTTCTATGGGTTAGGTCTACACGTTTATATTTATTGCACAAGATGTGTGCTGTAAGATCTACCACTGATGTTTCCATTTTAAAGCTTCCTTGGTTTTCAATTTTTTTCTCTTTTTTGCTATGGTTTATGTCCTCCTGCCTCAAAACCCATCACCAGTAATTTGGAAGCAATAAGATTGATTTTTAGTTTTACTTCATAACTTAAAATGAGGAAATTGGATACATTATAGTACAATCCTATAACCTTTGAAATCTTGGTGACAAGTCAGATTAGATACCTGCCGGTGGCTCTGGGACTTTCTGTGGTTCGACTTGAGTGGAATTTTTTCCCTCTAGAGTCACCTGTGATCTGTTACTATGAAGTTATATGTTTCCTGAGCTTAGCTCATCTATGGAACCTGCTCACAGGAAACAATAACCCTATTGGCTAAAAGTATCTGCTTTAGTGCTGAGGGATGGGTACAATGGGGAGATTCAATCTCCTGGCTACAACCAGCTCCAGCCTCAGGGCTTCCTCTTCCACGATGGGGTCACTGGGACATTCAGGGTGTCTTTCCTTGGACCCTATAACACCATCTGGGTGGCTCATTTTGTGATGACCCTGCATCCCTGAGCGCAGTCCCCAATGGGATATGTCTGAGGGCTAGTCTTAAGGGATTGTAGAATGAAATAAGACTTTATTTATTCCACTAGTTTTCCTTTTGTCTACACTGAGTTCTTCTGGTTCGTTTGAGAAGTAATTTACTTGGAATGTCAACCTCCATTGCCTCTAAGTCAGTCTGTCTCTTCTCTAGGACAAGGTGACTTTGAAATAGGAGTAGTTTCTTTTTCATGGTAGGTAGAAAGTTCTTGGGCTGTTTTCGTGAAGACCTTTCTCAACAGCACGGAGGACTGAGTCAGGGAGTGGAAGCTTCTGCTCTGTAGCCCAGACACTCATGTCTAGGCTCTGAGTTCATGTCACCCTTGCCATCGATCAGGCCATAGGCACTAGTGTAGCAGCTTGGAATACTTTCTTTGTTATAAATACCCAATTTGGACACTTTGGCCCTTGGTCTACTTTCTTTTTTTATTATATCTCATAGTACTCTTTGGAAATTAAACAAAACTTTATTAAATAAAAAGAAATTTTTACTTTTTAAAAGCAAGCATTTAAAAACATTTAGGGTGTATTTTCTTGTGATCTTGGTTTTATTATGAAACAAGTCCAAACATTCCTTGGGAAAAATAATTAATGGCCAATGTTCAGGGTGGAAAGTTTAACTTTCATTGAAGAAGAACCATTTTCATGTTCAGAAAGACAGTAAATTAGCCTCTGGAGCAATGATACTATACTCAAGAGCCTCAATCATCTGGAGTAGTGGTTTCCACATGAAAATTTACAGTTAGATGGCTGTATTTTAGTACTTTTAGTTTGGTTTCTCGTGAGAAATTTCCTTCCTTTGGTGACATTATTTAAATGTGGACGTGGCTTACATGGTGACCAGAATTCCAAATTCTCATTATAAAGGAGAATTCCAAATTCTCCTTTCTTTTCTAAATGAAATTGCTGACCCAAATTTGACAAGACTACTTCTAGTTTCTACTTCAGCAATTCTGACATTCTTGGTGGAGAAGTCACTTATAGTTTCTTTTCTCCTCCTTCTTTTATTTATTTATTTATTTGGCTGTCATCAGTGATCAATGAATTAATGAATTTGGAGGACTGAATGTTGCACCAGTAAGAAGATATTTTTTGCGCATATTTATTTCTCTACTTGGTAATTTTTATTGTTTAGAAACAAGACATTAAACAATGGATTACAAGATAAAAGCCATCAATGTGATATACTATATAAGGTTTATTATATCCTAGCTTGTCAGTAACACCACATATCATGTAGGTTTTGTTTAGTCAACGAAGTGGTTATCAGATGTGTCTGATGTTTTTGATGAAACCCCTGGGCACTGCTGACTTGGAAGACTAGAACTGAAAGATGAAGGAAATTAATCAAGTAATTCATTGTATGAGTTTACAACTTCTCAGAATTTTTGCACAAGGGAGGGAAAAACCAGTCAGTGTGAACCCTGATTATAAGCAACACTTGAACTTAACCCAGTGGTCCTGCCTTTCCTTGCAGCCTTGCCTGCTCAGACTAGGTTGAAAGAAATCTTCACCTAGTCTACTTTTTCTCTTACATTGACTGGTCTTATATATATTATAAGTGTATATATGTACATGTGTATATACAGGGTGGACATAAAGCTCATGCATGATTTAAAATAGTTTACTTTTTTATACAAATTTATATAAAAGATGCCTTGTATGTGAATTAAAATATGAGGTCAGACAACTAAGTTCATGAACTCATCCTAGAAAAAGTGCTACCTACCTCATTGCTAAGCATCACTGCAGTCACCTTCTAAGCATTCCCCTTGGTCATCTGGGGGAGTAATAGTAATTGCCGTAGGGTTTACAATATACATTTTTAAATAATCTGAGTCTGCCTTAAAATAATATTACAACATTCCCCATCTAGGGATCTAGTGCAAAGACTTTTCTTCCCAGTTGTTCCTCCTGATTTTTGTGCTGTTGTGGTTAATTATCTTACTTTTACATAAGCTATGAATATACCATATGTTGTTGCCATCATTGTTTTAGATATTGGGTTATCTTTTAGAACAATGAAAAATAAGAAAAATAGCCTTTTCCTTACCTTCACTTATACCAACAGTCTTCATTTCCTTGTGCAGATCCGGTTTTCTAACCAATGCCTTTTTCTTTCTTTGAAGTCTTTTTAATGTTTCTTATGGAGGATATCTGCTAGGATGATGTACATTGGTTTCTGTTTGCCTGAGAAAGTATTTTTTCTTCACTTTTGGAGGATATTTTCACTGGCTATAGAATTCTGGACTGACATTTTTTTCCAATTAGTACTGTGAATATGTCACTCCATCATTCCTATTTCTGACAAGAATTCTTACCCTTGTTTCCCTGTACATAATGTGCCATTTTTTCTTGACTGCCTTTTTTCTCTTTGCCTTTAGTTTTCAGAAATCGTGGATATTGGGACAATTTTGTCTTTTTAAAGACTTGGATGTGAGCATACCTTTCTCTTTTGGCTAAGCCTTCAGTGTCAGGAGTTGTGTTAATACAGTCACGTATTAATGTGCATTGGCTACACTTGGAGTTTGTTGCTCCTCTGGTTATACTCAGCACCGTAGAGCTCAATTCCTCTGGTTATACCTTATGCTTTGGGTGTAATTTGCCAGCAGGGTTTTCCCCTTATCTGTACTCTGCTTGGCTTTGGGGAGTCTCGTTGGGTGGTTTCGGGTCTTCTCCTGTGTTGTTCCTCACAGAGAATCTGTGTGTTGTAGCTCTCGAAGGTATATTATGCTGCTGCCCTTGCTCTGGTATCTGACAGCCTGGGGTTAAGGGAAGAGGGGGAAGGGCATCCGGCATGTTCTGAGTAGGCCTCCATCACAGGAAGGCACGGTGAAGCTGGCTGGCCTTCATAAGTCCCCCCGTGGCTTCTCCAGCCATAATACTGGGTCTGACACATTTCTCTGGGCTTTTCTGACACACAGATTTTCTTCACTGTTTCCTCCCCCCAGCGGCAATGGGCTCCCACTTGTGCCCCAGGCAGCCTCATTCATTGGTCTTCCTCTGAAGATCAGGGCTGTTCTTTCTCTGCAGATCAGGGCTCCTGCTCCCTCCCCTACCCAGTGCTAGAAGCAAGGCTATCTCAACATTCTCCCTGTTCATTCTCCCTATGAGTGCCTTTTGGGGTTCATGGAAATAAAAACCTGCAAGAGGCACCAATGCTTCTGTATCTCCATCCACTCCAAGGGTTCACCTTCTCGTGCTTGCCCATGTATGGCATTTATCATGCAAAAGTTGGAAGATTCAAAGCAGACTCACTTGGGTCCAACCCTGGAAAAATGGAACCAAGGAGGGCCATGAAGGGAGGGGTCCTTGTCATCCAGGATTTGCCTGGTAATGGGAACTATCACCAGAAATTATTCCAAACTGCGCTTACTAAATAAGTCACACGGAGACAGCTAACAGCCCAAGGACAGCCAGTCCCTCATATGAGAATGCTTGCCTTGTCTCTCAAGGCCAATGTCAAACCCCAAGATCAAATCTCTTGTCAACCACTGACACTAGCCAATCAGAACTCACCAGCTCTTGTGGTTGCTGTCAGGGGCAATGAACTTTCTTTCAAAACAATTGATGTGACTTTTCCTTTCCCTCATAACCCCCTAACATTTTTCTTTGTTCTTCGGACATAATAGAGGCCACCCTGGTCTGTGGGTAAGACCTAGATTGTAGTCCTACGCTTTGTATATTATTTCCAAATCAAACCTTTTTACTTAGCGATTACTCTCTCTATTTTTTTTATACAGACAATCAATTTATTAAAAACTTTTAGCTGAATCTTCTTAAGCAGCTTAGATGTCACCTCAAGTAAGCAAACACTCAAATCCTGATTCTCCCATCATGAGCCTTTCTCTCCCAGTTCTCGATGGATTCAAAAGAAGTCATGGGTTTATAATTTGTCTAGCATTTTTCTTTCTGGTTGCAAGGGTGATATTTTTTTCAAGCCTTCCACATTTCCTGAGCTAACACAGGAAGCCTTTTCCTCAGGTCTAAACACTTAGAAAATATCACTTTCTCAGATGTCTGTGCCAGAACTACTGCTTCCCTCCTTTTCCTGGAGAGAAGACCTATGTAAGCGGGTTTGCAAGTCTTTGCTCTTGTTTTGAAAACACATCTGCACATGTCTCTGCCTGCCAGAAACCTCAAGTTGTTCAGCCAGTCTCATGAGCACTGTCATTTTTCCATTTTGGAAAAGGCTTTGGAAAATATGAATGAAGATTGAGTTGTACTCTAACCAGAGTTTAGATACTCCAACATGAGGAGTGCCGGCTGGAAGAATCATCTTGGGCTAAATGGGGCAGAAGGAGAAGCCAAGCAGGGCCCTGGAGGGCTGGCGAGTGCCCTGGTGCAGGAGCAGGGCTTGGAGGTCTCTAGCTAAGCTCATGTAACAACAGTTTGAGAGAGGAAGTGAAAGCTTCCCTTTTAAAGCCATATCATAAACTCCTTCAGCAAAGATGTTTGTAGGAAATGGTAGAACAAATATTATTTAAAAAATAGTGTGGGGAGATTAGGACTCTGTCCAACCAAGGAATTTAATCTCACCTGAGGGAAGTGAACATGTCCAGTTGCTGAAGAATGTTAAACAAGCCAGCTCAGGAAAGGACCTGAGACTGTTTACCGTCCTCTCCCAGAGAGAGTGATGACAAGGGCCCTCCACTTAGGACAAGGGAGAGCAGAGAGGGGGTTCACGGGAGGGCAACATGGAGATCATCTTGCACACTCCTGTATGGAATTACTTACGTGGCAGGAACAGATGGCCATGGACACGTGACCTAAACAACAGAAACATACTGTCTCACAGGTCTGGAAGCTGGATGTTTGAAATCGAGGTGTTGGCAAAGTTGTCCCTTCCGAGGGCTGTGAGGAAGGACCTGCTCCAGGCCTCACTCCTTGGCTTGATGATGGCCATCTCCTCCATGTGTCACTTCAATTGTCTTCCCTCTATGCATATCTGTCTCCACACCAAAGTTCCATATGGCTTAGTGGCCCACCCTACTCCAGTACTAATTTTATCTGCAAAGACCCATTTCCAACCAAGGTTGGTCACATACTGAGGTGTTAGGGGTTGGGATTTCGACACATGATTTTCCCTGTGGGATGGGCACAATTCATCTCACATCATTTCGCGTTTTAGAGATGGAATGTTGAAGCCCAGCGGGGGAAACGAAGTGGGAGTGGAACATTCAACAACAGAGATTCATGGAGGGAAACCTGATTGTGTGGCACTGTTTGGGGCTAGCACCATGATCAAACCTATCCTGCTACCCACTCTTGTGGTGTTTCCATATTTAGTGAGAAGAGAGGGACAAACCATAGAAAACAAAGGCAATTCTAGGGAGAGAATTTTCTGGTACACTGAAAAGCATAAAAGAGGATGAGGCCCTTCTTTCACTCACCTGCATGAGTTGAGGAGAGGGTCCTGCTGCCAAGAAGAATGGGGGGCTTACTGACACCTGAGATTGGAACCGACTCCTGGACTGTGAGAAGGAGACAGCCACAAAGCCACCTGAAAGGGCTCCAGAGACGGGGAACATCTTATGCAAATGCCTTGAGGTAGGAGCACACTTGGTGCACGTGGGTGAAGAAAAGTCAGTGTGGCTGCAGTGAAGTGGATGAGGCAAGAGGGACTGAGGTTGCAAAGGTGGCCAGGAGTGGCTAGTGCAGGCCGTGGGGTCCCAGGGAAGGAGCCAGTGAAGGGATTGGAATTAAGTACTTACTTGATCCTATTTACTTCTAAAGAAGACCACTCTGGAAGGAGGGGTGAGTGGACAAAGTGGTGCATGAGGTCCCTTGTAGCCTCACCCCCATGGCACTGTCTCATCTCTCTATCTAGTTGCAGGGTGATTGGAGTTTAGCTTTCTCTGCTGCCCTCTCTCTCAAACTACTACCTAGCCTCTAGGAGTTCTTCAGGCCCAGACTAAATGTCACTTTCCCTGTTGAGCCCACCAGTTACCCAGCCAGAACCTTGATCCTTTATCGGTAGGGTACACATTTATCGGTAGGCCCCCCTGGTCTCACCTGCCACATGGAGAAGTCCACGCACGGGCTGTCTTCTGGGGAGCAGGGGCCTGAGGGCTGAGTCCTGGTCTGCTTAGACCCCTGAACAGGGAAGGGGCTGGGGCAGTGTTTGAGGAAAAGAGGAAAAAAGAAAGAATGGAAGAAGGAAGAGATGTATCTGCTAATCCAATGCTATCGTCACATTTCAGGAGTAGGTTGGCCTGTATGCTGGGGTGGCGTCTCCTGTCCTGGGCAGCACACCTGCAGTTTCAGTGACTCTCAGGCAAGATACAGAGGCAGGGCAGGGTGCAGGTGAAGAATCACCTGGCAGGGTGGCGCCTGTGGCTCAAAGGAGTAGGGTGCTGGCACCATATGCCAGAGATGGCGGGTTCAAACTCAGCCTCAGCCAAAAACTACGAAAAAAAAAAATCACCTGGCAGCCTGGCTCCCAGTCCAACAGGCACCAGCACCTGCCCTCACGCAGGGTACTGGGCACTCGTCTCCATGTGGGGACAATGCTCTTGTCCACGTCCTCGACTGCTATGCTCGGGGAGGATCAAGTCGTTACAGTTCTGTCCCATCAAGGGGCTTGGGTGCTGTAGGGAAGCTCTCTTATCTTGAGCACCTTTTGTACATTCCGCTTTCAAGAGCAGACATTACCACGTTTCCCCAGGATGTCCAGAGGTCTGATTGCTGGGTAAGAACACTTGTCCTTGAAGATCTTTCTTCTTTCCCAGGAAACCTGGCTTGGGCTGCTTCCTTTTGGTGGGAGGCATGCAAGCAGCCAATTCTCCCAGTCTTCCTTCATCCCACAGCCCGAAACAGGCGGGAGCTGGGAGCAGCCTGATCCGGGTGTTGCACAGAGCCAGGGCTCTGGACTCGGGCTATGCAGGGAGGAGACCTGGCTCCGAACTGGCTGGCAGGTTGCCGAAGCCCTCAGAACCCTAGTTTTCTCACCACAATGCCCCCTTGCACAGGCTTTTGTGAATATTCAGTGAGACGATGATGTAGTTCCAAACAGGAGCACTTGGCCCTCTCTTGAAAATCATTCCCACAGTGAGCCACGTGATGTGGGGGGTGTCAGCGCTGTCGGGGTCACTGGGTGGAGGGACAGGTTGAGACCCATCCAGGTACTGCTTGTAATGCTGGGAGCCACTCCTGTGACTCAGTGGGCAGGTATCAGCTCCTTGCTCCCACTGAAGGGTTGGCACATGGCAAGTGAGCAAAAGGCGTCTGTCCTCTTCTTGACTAAGTGTCACATTCTGGTGTGGTCCCATGCCAGGAGATGTTCTGCATGCCTGCTGCTCAGGGTGCACCCTGGTCACTGGCTGGCTCACCCCAGGGTGTGGTGCTGTGCACCTGTGGGGCCAGTTCCAGGCCTCTGTGACCTGCACTTGGGTCGCTGGTCTCCCTGAAGCCAAGGCCTCGTGGGGAGATACAAAGGATCATCTAGTTACATAACACACTAAGTCTGGGCTGGTTAATGCTGCATTGTTGTGGTGGGAATTTTCCACGGGTGTGGAGAAGGCCTTCTTTCTATAGCTAGGAAAGTGCGTCTGGGGCTGCAGGCCTTGGCAGTGTGCAGAGACTGAAGGCCAGAGAAGCCCGTCCTCTGCTCAGGCTCAGAGGGGCAGCAGCTGGAGGATGTGCCCAGGGGCTCTGTCACTCTCTGCCTCTCTGACTGTGCAAGGGGCAAGCCTAGAGGCTCTGAGGAGGCTGGCAGAGGAGAGCACAGCCCACGCATGTACATTAGATTTTAGTGGAAGGCTAAAGTGACAAGGCCATGTGTCTGATGAGCCAGGAGAACTGAGCTTCACCAAAACAGCTGGAACCCCCACCTGCATGCAGCTCTTTCCTGCAATGAATACAGGGGGATGCAGCGAGATGCAGTCGGGTATAGAACAGCAGGGTTACACAGGAGCTCATGCAAGCCAGGACTGAGCCCCTGCTTCGTAAATGTACAAATGATTCCAGGGAAAGAAAATGAACTTCGAGCCCTGACGTTGAGATCAAGTCTATGCACTTCACGTGTGCTGCCTGCATTACCCAGCCTTTTCTCCTTAGTAAACTTCTTCGTGTCTGTCAGATATTCTGAGAACTGTCCGAAAGACATGGAGGTGGTGGTCGTATTCCATCTTGTGATATTTTATAAAGTAGTCATCAGATGGGAAATTACACGAGTTGGCTTCACACCGCCTGCCCTGTGTCTGGAAGGAGGGCCCAGGACACACGATACCTTCTTCAGTTCCCCTTGCTCTTTGTTCATCAGAACTCTCCCGGAAACCCAGTTTCCTCTTAGACCAGTGGTTCTCAATCTTCCTGATGCCATGACCCTTTAATACAGTTTCTGTGGGTCTCAACCCACAGATTGAGAACCACTATTTAGACTCATTAAACCAATTGTTTTCTATTGGTGAGTGCACTCGTGTAGCACCTTGTAACAAAACAATGCCAATCCTCATAACTACAGCTGACTAAAAACCTCCAGCTGGGGAGCATTTTGGATACAGGATTTACATGTATCAGCCCACTTCCCTGTCAGGGTAACCCTTGAATGTAGGCACTGTGAGGATTCCCATATTAGAGATGAGGAGTCTGAGGTGCAGAGAGGCTGAGCAAGTTGTCAGAGATCACACAGCTATTCTAGACCAGAGATGGTACTCAAATCTGGTCTAGCCTCTCACCAGCCTGGAAAACCTTGGAGCTGTGGATCCATGCTGGGCGGGGCTGCTAACAGGCCCTATGAGCACACGAGGACAGATGCCCTGGGCATCCCAACTGTAAAGAAAGAGATTATTAATCTCAGACATTAAGGGAGGTACCTGAGAGTAACTGAGTAGCCAGATGACAGGTGGCCAGGCATTGTATGGGGCCAGGAGTTAGGGGGTCAGGGACCTGAAGACCTAAATGTACAAGGAGCTTCGGTGGAGAGAAACCCAGGAGAAGTGACAGGAGTCTTTTGAAACTGTGTTTGTTTGTTTGTTTGTTTTTGAGACAGAATCTTATTATGTCACCCTTGGTAGAGTGCTGTGGCATCACAGCTCACAGCAACTTCAAACTCTTGGACTTATGATTTTCTCTTGCCTCAGCCTCCCAAGTAGCTGGGACTACAGGCACCTGCCACAACAACTGGCTGTTTTTTTTTTGTTGTTGTTATTGTGGTTGCACTTTTCATTGTTGTTTAGCTGGCCCAGGCAGGATTCAAACCACCGGCCTGGGTGTACGTGGCTGGCACCACAACTGTGTTTTTGATGTTGCATTTCTCTTCCTTCCATTCTGGTCTGCCATGGGAACTTGCCTGCCACCTCCATCCCTGGCCAGCAAACAGCTGCACCTTCTTAGAGCCACCCATGGGTCCCCCAACCTGTCCTAGCCTGTCCTGATCAGAATGTGTGTGACAAGCATGAATACAATTCATAATTTCCCACTGTGTTCAGGTTATAGGTGCAAAACACTAAGCAAGCATGATTGTTGTTTGTATATATAAAATTAAATTAGAAACTATGATTCACAGGTTGGGACGATAGGAAGAGAAATGCAGGGCTCAAGGCCACCATCAGAGGCAGCTTTCCTGGGCTGCCCTGTCCTGGGTGTCAGCACTCATGAGACTGTCCTCTCAAGCTTGCTGTCATGCCATCAGTCCCAGGCACACCAGGGGACCAGGACACGGCGGAGCTGACAAGGGATCTCCTTCCCTCTCCTGCTGTACGTGTGTTAACAATACACACTTTCTTACCCTCAGTCATTAGATGTTACAACATCACATACCTTTCCTGGGATTGGTTTATCTGGTTGTTTGTCCTGGGAGGACCAGTAAAGCTATTAAAAATAAAAAAGTCGATAGGTTTTATTGTAGGCTTCTTGCCAATGGGATTAGATTTGGTTTGTTGTGAGAAATAAAGATTAATGGCAAGAAACCATCAACTGATTTTGGAGAGGAAGGGACCTGTGTTCGGGATAGTTGGTCCCCCAGGATGACCAGGACATTGATGGCCAAGCCCAGTTCAATTAGTAAAACAGGGGCAGGCATTTCCAGACTTGGGGAGCAGGGCCTGTATCTGAGCTGCCCATACCCCACCAGCCACTTCTCTCCCCACAGGCAAGCCCAGGGCCCTTGCAGGTCAGAGCTCGGCAGGTTTCAGGGTCCAAAGCACAGGGCATTTTCCCAGGGCCCAGCTTTGTCCCCTGATCAGGGTGACCTCTGTGCTCAGGCCTGTTTCCTCTTTTCACATTTCATTTGTTCTTCTGTGTCTTTCACTGAACATTCTCCCTTGGGAACAGACCAGGCAGATTTTTCTTCTGAATACACTGAGTTCCATCATTGGCCAGCTTTGATAAAGATCTCAGAATCCCTGGGATCCTCCACTCTAAGATTTGCCATGCAGATTGCATCACTCATAGTTAAATGGGCCCTTCCCCTGTAGATGAGAATCAGCCCCATTGCCCCTGGTCCCTTCACAGTATCTGCTGAGAATTTTGTGTACAGGGCAGAGGGGACACTGCCTGCCTCTCCTTCCCTGGCTTTCCTTCACAGGAAAGCCCCTCTCAATACTCCTTGCTCAAACACCCACACAAATACCTATATCTGTGCAAGTCACCACTGACTCAATGCCTTTCAGAAGAAGAGAAAGCTTAGTGGAGAAAGTTAGAACCCAGGTAATAAAGTCAGCCTGGGAATGTGCCTGGATAAGGCAGCTGGCGACAAGAGTGACCCAAAGCTGTGAGAGATGGATGCAGTTTAGAGACGTGAGGTTTGCACTGGGCTTTCAAAGGGTCTCAGTGTTCTAGAGCCTTCCCACCCTCTCTGATTGTGTGTGGGATGGGGAAAGAACATCTGGGCCTGGGCCAGGGCCTCAGTCAAAGGCATCTGCATTGTTCATCCCCATAGCAAATCCCAACCATGTGTCTCCAAATGGTCACTGAGATTTCATGTTCAAGTTAAGCAGTTCTTGTTTCACAACCCAAGTTGCCATCCAGTTTAAATAAAGGGATGTTTTCCCTTCCTAATGAACAACCCTCTGACCACCCTTATATCTTCATGCCTGGGAGTTGCAGTGAGTTACTGCAGAAGGATTTATGTCAGAACACTAACATAAAACTGGGGTTAGGGTTAGGGTAGACCAAGTGTGGGTATCTAGGGGGGAAGATGACAGCTTGTTAGTCTGGACACTACTCAAGTTTATAAGTCAGACCCAAGGCACACAGGATGCTTACCATGGCATTGCCTGCTGATACCTCTGCACTTTCTGTGGGAGACATTGAGCCTGTTGTCATGACTGAGACATTTATTAAAGCAGTTAAAGAAGTTTTCACCCGGGGCCTGGAAGTCTGTTTTCTTTGGAGATATTTGGGAGTTCAGAGGAGTAAAGCACATGAGTCAGAGCCCAGCCTCCCTCCCTCTGAGCTGCTGCCATGGCTCCTCATTCATTCATTCATTCATCCCACAAGTGTGACTGGCAGCCTACTCTCTGTGGGACCAATAGGTATAAAAGTTAGTATGAGCTGATGGCTGCCCACAGGGAGCCACCAGTGGGATGGACAGAAGCCCAGTAGAGAGACAGGCAGGATACAGCAGGGACACACAAAGATCAAAGAGCTCAGGCCACCTTGAGGGGAAGTGCACGACTGGGCAGGGGATGGGGAAGGCTGGGGGCTTGGTTTCAGGCTTCCAGTGAGTAAATTGCCTGGGCTGTGTCTAAACAGAGGGTGGGAAGGGCAATTGAGTCGAGGGGCATCCTGGACAGAGGCCTGGGAAGGAAGCCCAGCCTGACACTCATCAGGGAAGAAGGTGGCCAGGAGGAAAGGCCTCCCCCACCACAGCCTCCCCTACAGCTTCCTGGTGGGACTGAGAAGCCCAGTTTGCTCCACACCCTGACATCCTCAGGGGCAGCAGGTGGGTCTGCTCCCCGGGTCCTGCCAGCCAGTCCATCACAGCCACCCGAGCCCCTCCTCCCCTGCCTTCTTGGTTCCCTGCACGGTGCCCTGCCCACTACTGGAGTCTGAATTTTCATTTCATGCTCAGGCGTTCTTTACCTCTGCTCTTCGGGCCTCGCCTTTGATCTCTGTCTCCTGGCCAGGAGCTGGAGTAAGAGACGAACCTCTCCAAATCCAGAAATGTCCTGTCCCACCCCAAACCTTGCATGTGCTTTGTCATGGCTAGGACATGATGACCCTCAGCACACACATTGCAAGTGGGGGAGCGAGAAGTCTCTGCCTTGGGACCTTGAAACTGATCAGAGGCAGGACTAATACAACCGGGTCCCCTCGCGCCCATGGGAGGGCTGTGTGCCCCCAGCCAGTTGTCTTTTCAGATTTTGACAATAAAGATAAATATGACATCTGACCCTACTGTTTACCTGAGATCCAATATTGCGACCTCACTGCATATTAAGAAAACATCTGCGGCGTCCACTACGTAAAGCCCCTGTGTGGCCAGATCGGAACAGAGCGTCCGTCAGGCCTCAGTGCTGATGGATGATTTGAGGAGGAATTCCTCGGTGCCCAGCCCTGCCTTGGTGGCCCGGCACCTCTCCTCTCTCAGGGTCAACCTTAAGAAACGATTTTACTCTGGCCATGAGCCCAGAGATAAATGTGGCTGTTGTCCAACAACAGCCCATAGGCAGAAATCTGTTATTTCTTCCTAACTCCAGATGCTACCACTTGATAAAAAGGACATTGTAGACACTACAGAACCGGATTCCCATCCAAGTTCCCTTTTGTAGCTTGCGAGTGACACCCAGGGGAAGCTGCTGAGCTGCCCGCAGCTGAACTCAGTGGGCTCACACAGGACTGAAGAGTCGTGGGGTCACACCAGGTTTCCCAGGGAAGTGGTAAGGGGGTGACTCCACTGGGGAAGGTCACCGCAGGCCCCTTGCCTGGAGTGCTAGTTGGGGAGGGAGGAGTATAGCTTGGCGGCCGAGTGTCCCTGGGGGAAGTCACAGGGAAGCCAGCACCAGGTGCGCCATCCTGGGTGGGAGTTCAAGCTTCTTGTGTCAGTCTTCTCCTCTGTGTGGGGTGGGGGCTGTGTGAGATGACATCTGTGGCACCTAGGGCCCGTCACCGTCTCCAGGACCCAGGAGTGCAGGTAAACACAGGCTCCCCTCCCTTGTATTCGTTCTGTCTTTCCCATTTGTGTCCTCCTAACATCCATCCTCTTCCGTGTCTGATCTGTATGTCTTCCTAGAAGGTGCCAAATCCCACCTGCTGATATCCGCTGAGAGAGTCCCCTACCCCCAGGTACGCTTCCCCACCTTACAGAGAGGTCCAGGGGTTTCCCAGAGCTGGAGGAAGGGACAGGAGTTCAGGGCAGTTCAAGCACTGAGGTAGGGAGCCGAGGGCCTGATGAGGAGTCGCTCTGGTGGTGTAGCTGTTTGGGTCAGGATGTGTCTATGATGTGTGGGACCACGCACACGTGGAGTCCGTGGGGGAAGCAGCCCTGCCCTTCCCAGGGCTGGAGCAGAATTAGAGGAGGTGTGATGCCGAGGATCTAGGCTCACACCTCATTTCACTTCCATCTTTCCTGAGGAAAGGTAACAGAGTCTCAGGGAGAGCGTGTTCATACAGGTTTTCCCAGAGGACAAGGTCTGAGGACACCTGTGGTGTCCTGGAATACCTGTTTGCTTCTCTCCAGAGCCCCCCACAGTGCCCAGAGCAAGGCTGGGTAGCTCCATGATGCCGATGCTGCCTAATTGGGTGTTGCAGGTGGGGCTGCAGAGTGGGGTGGTGAACACGGAAGTGTTAGAGCAGACACACATTGTCAAAAGCGTGAACATGGGGCCTTGTCCACCTTAGCAGCAGATTTTGGGGTGCACTGGTACTAACTGAAATTCAAGGGCCAAAAGGGGGGAATGCTACATCGTCTTCTCTCAGGGTGTTAGTCCTGGTGCTTTGGGCATTCAGCATCTCTCCCAGGTGCCTCTGCTCTCCTGTCCTCGGTCAGCTGTGAGTTTCTGATTAGCAGATCCTAGGCTCTGCCTCTCTGCCCCTCTCTCCCACTGGGAAAAAGGCCAAAATGGCCTTAGGGCTTGTAAAAGTCTGCCTGGGGCTGTGGGCCGAGGAGCCCTGCAGAGCCCCAGGGCCCCTTTCCTGTCTTCTGCTTGGTCACACAGATTGTGGTCAATGTTTAGAAATGAGTCATAGGACTGTGAGCAGACAGGAGACCAGGCCCTCTGGGCTAGGTTTGTGGGAGGGCTGGGCTACTTGGCAGGGGTCACCTGGTCCTCGGGTGAGGTGTGAGAGGGGCTGAACTAACATCAGCTCTGCTAGAGGGAAAAGGTCACTGCCTTCCCAGGTCAGCTCTGGTCCTATGGGGAGTTACTGCCCTTTGTCCTGCAAATACTGTGAGCTCACCTAGATGTCCCACCCACATGGGCACAGTCACCATGGCAAGTGCAATGGCCTGGGGATTTGGGGAGATGAATAGGAGGGGACAGGAGGCTTCCCCTAGCCCTGCCCTGCCTGGCTGCCCTGACTTCAGGACACCTCAGGACATCCTTCAACCTGAATACACAGAAAGAGAGACCCGTTTGGCTCTAAGACAGCTGGCCCTTCTGTGAACTGTGGCATCCAAACCTAGACACAAGAGATCTTCCTGCACAGGAACCTCAAGTTCAAGGTGTGCCGGCTGGGGGGTCTGTGAAGCAGCTGGCTACAGCCAGGGGTGCAGCTGAGGTCTTTTCCCGCAGGGCAGTTTGGGAGCCATGTAGTCCCCTGAGAAATCCCACTTCTGGACTGGGAATCCCTGAGGGGCTGAAGGTCCCAGACAGATTAGTTTTATGGCAGTAGTTTCTCATCTGGCCCCAGTGAGTGTCCAGACTCTAGACCCTGGACCCTCTGTTCCTCCCTGAAAGACTGAACCAGGTAAGGGGGACCAGGAGCTCCAGAAGCGGGTGGTCAGGCGAGGGTCTCCTCACAGACCTGTTCCAGGACAGCATCTGTGGAGTTCCTGGACCTCCTTTGCTAAGGCCACAAGACCTGGGCTTGCAGCTGGATGTGAGGGGACCCTTACCCTCTGTGAGGGTGGCTCGAGGGTGGTTCTCTTTTAGTGCCACACCAGCCTCCTGTCTCCTTCCCTGAAGTGTTACTCTGAGGCTGCTGGTGAGAATCAAGTAGGTACAGGGGGCATGTGTGTCCCCTGCCCACAGAGGCTCCCACTAAGTGTGAAGGCCAGGCACTCAGCCTTAGCCTCTCCTTCCATGGCAATGTCCCAGGTATTTCACACCATGCCCAGGGTAAGGGGTCAACTCAAGGAGTGAGAGAACTGCTCATCTCTCCTCTTGAGTCTCTGTCCAGCGGACTCAAGGTCAGAATCCCCAAGGGTGACGGGCAGCAGTGGTGACCCCTGGCTATGGCCAGGACTGGGCTGGATGCACCGGCTTCTGCCCACGTCTGAGATCTGCGTCGTAATCACTTCACTGGTCTTTGTGGCTGGCGCTCTGGTCCTGGTGAACCACGGGACATTGGGACTCACAGCTCAAAGGCACTGTTGCAGACTGTTGTCCTTTCCTTTCCCCTCTGACCACTCTGTGCCACATCCTGATCCAGCCTCCTCTGCCAGGACAGGAGGTCTCACCCCCTCATGCCCTGCTGCCCTCTCCCGGGTTTGGCCTCATCAGCCCCCCTCCTCCTTATTCATTTAACAGCCACCAGTGACCCTGGCTCCCTTCTCCAGGGCACCTTTCTTTAGCAGCCAGAAGCTTTCTAAAGCATAGCTGGGGGTCCCCATTTCCTCAAAAATAAAATACAACATCTTTTGACTGATATTCATAATTATTGAGGGAGAAATAGGAATCTGTGTATCTTATCTGCTTTTATTGGCCAGAGAGGGAGCATCAGGCTGTTTACCCCTGAGTTCCTGGGAGAGAAACCTCTACTGTCCCCCAGATGCTTGCTCTTCCCTGCACCCATGACTCTGATCTAGGGCAGTCAGGGGTCTGACTATGGCCCTGGCTCCCCAGCCCCTGGCATCCTCCTTCCCACCAAGTTATCTTTCTCAATGAACAGCTCTGCCCCCCCTCACCCAAATGAGGAACTCTGGCCCACCTCTAGCCGCATCGTCCCCCCACTCAGCTCTTCAACAGCCTCTGGGTGCAGGTAGCTTCCCGATGCCTTCTGCGTTCCTGGCTCACTCTCCCCTCTGGACCACGGGGCTTGCCTCCCAGCAGCCATTCCTCCTACTTGTGTTTGCCTTGCCTTGTCCCCTGCACTCTAGGCCAGGCATGACCCCTCCTGCTGCCAGGCGATCCATCAGTCTGCTGACACGATCCACTCTCCTGCTTGGTTCTTCCTCCAGGTCAGCTCCTAGCATCCTTGCGCATCGTGGGGCTAACCATCCCCAGCTCATCCTCATGGGTGTTGGCCTTGGCACGTGACACTCTCTTTGCCTGGAACATCCCCATGCCTCCCAACACGGGCAGGCTGCTGCTGCTCCTGCCCCTCTCAGCACGATGCTGTGTAGCCTCTCCCAGGAAGCTCTCAAGGATCGCTCAGTCTGGGTCTCACATGCTGGCTCTGGCTTCCTCAGTGCTCTGTCCTTACTTTTACACAAGGAGAAACAAAGGGGCAAAAAGCAGTCTTGCTCCTTAAATCTACTATGGACCTGTGACTGCTGCAGAGCCACTCCTATCGCCTGATCAGCAAGTGTTCCCTTGCCATTAGGTCTTTCCAACAGCACACACGTCTTTGGTGGAAACTTGACCTTTAAAAATAGGAAGGTGAAGCTTGTTTATTACCCCAGGATCTTTTCACGGACCCCACTCCTTCCCAGAGGGCCTTCTCAGGGTGCATCTTGGCTTCACATCTTTCTTCCAACCACCATCCCTTCTTTCTGCTCCTCTTTAAAGGGACATTTGCAGAAGGGACTTGCTGTATTCTAAATTTTGGCTGTTGCTTCACTGCTTCCTCCATAGCCCCACTCTACTCAAACAGGGTCCCTATCTCACCAGGGACACTGCCTTCATCCTGTTATTGTCCACATGCCTGGGAGTTTACACTGCTGCCTGTTCTGTTTCCCAGATCCTGGGGTGTGGTTTCCACGAGCTCCTGCTCAGAACCACTTGCAGCTTTCCATTCCTCCCAGAAGAGAATCCAGACCCAACGCCGTGACCTGTAGGGTTCTCAGCACCTCTTGTTAGGCCGTCGCCCACCCAGTTCCAGCCAAGCTGACCTTGAGAAGCTTGCAGCGTGAAGATTTTTTTCTCATCACAGGGCATTCACACTGACTCCACTCTTTTCTGGCTGTCTCCCAGCTGTCAGGGAGGGTGGCTCAGGGTGCATTGTCCCTTACATCACTCAAGCATGTCCCCTCACTTTGGACCTGGTGTCTCCCTACCCTTCCTACTTATACTCCCTGGAAACTTTCCTTTACTCACAGCTTCTTAGGATCTGAAATGATCAATTTGTTCACTTGTTTACCGTCTGTCTCTCCCCCTGGACAAGTGGACTCCCAGGCAGGGTCTTCATGTGCCTTATTCATCACCTAAGCTGGGAGGAACCTATGAGACTGGATGACCCTCCCAGCTGACCATGTGGCCCACCACCAGCCTTCTACATGAGAGGCTGGGAATAGCATACTCAAACATAATCAAAACAAAATTCTCTTCATTAACAGAGAATTAATCAATGCTTACACAGGGTTGCCATAAAGTTCATGTGCAATTTAAAATGATGTGCGATTTTAAATTGGTTTTTACGATCACCCTGTATATGGATGCAGGTAATACAGCCAGTCCCCGGGTTGCAAATGAGATAGGTTCTATAGGTTTGTTCTTAAGCTGAATTTTTATGTAAGGTGGAACAGGTACACTTACCTATTATCTGTAATAGCCTCCATGTAGGTGCGAGTGGCACATAAGTCAGATGTTTGCAACTCAGGGACTGCATATATATTGCTAGATAAAAATGACATTCTGCATATTGCTAGATAAAAATGACATTCTGCAGAGAGAGAGCTAGAGAGAACCCTTAAACTTGTTTCTCCTGTATCTTTACAGTTTTCCTTATTCAAAACCCCCCAATTTTTACCCACTAGTTTACACAGAAATTGTAGATTTGATGAACCATTTATAAGATCTTTTGGTTAAGTGCTTGAGTAGAACCATGAGGAGGAAACCAAGCAAGAGCACGGGGCTGACAGCTGTACCTCTCTGATGCCTTCCAAGTTCTATGAGGTCTGGGACAGGACCCCGCTCATCATTCCTATGCCCCCAGGACTTGCTCCTCACCCCTGTGCCCCCATGACCTGCCCCACACAGTCAGTCCATGATTCTTTACCAAATTGTCATGCACTTAGCTCTGCACCAAGCATGCACAGAACATCTAAACGGCCCGCCCTGTGCACTCACTTGAGAAGCTTTGGCACTCAAGGCATTTATGGATCTCTTGGGGAAGAAAATATTTTCATGTAAAAAAAAAAAAAGAATAGGCTGGGCACCCGTGCTCAGTGGTTAGGACGCCAGTCACATACACAAAGGTTGGCAGGTTCGAAACAGGCCTGGGCCTTCTAATGACAACTGCAACAACAATAATAACAACAAAAGCAGCCAGGCATTGTGGTGGGTGCCCATAGTTCCAGCTACTTGGGAGGCTGAGGCAAGATAGTCACTTAAACCCAAGAGTTTGAGGTTGCTGTGAGCTGTGATGCCATGGCACTCTGTGAAGAGTGACATAGTGAAACTCTGTATCAGAAACAAACAAACAAACAAACCCCAAAAGAACAACAGGGAATGGATGCCTCTAAAATATGTATTAGGAATTGCTGACTAGCTTGTGGCTTTGGGTGCCCTGTGATACTCCGATGATACTTGTTTTGTGCAGGGAATTTGCCTCTTACTCTGGTGAGGGAATGGGGCATTGAGACTGAGCACATTTGCTGCTTTGTCAGCTGCTTTTTAGATTTTCACTTCTTATGTTTATGTTTAAAGGGAACCTCATCTTGCAACATTCAGGAATTACTGCTTCGCACTTTCAGGTTCCCTTTGGCAGAAGCCTGAGGGTGCCCGTGCATCTGGCTCAGCCTTCTGAAAGGAGCCCTCCACCAGCTTGGCACCCCTGCAGGGCTTTGTCTCCCTGACTCCTGCAGGTGTCCAGAGCTTGGCTGTTCCTACTGACAATGTAAAATGACATTTTGCCTTCTCTACTCTCCAAGTTTCAATTTCTTTTTTCTAATTGGAGCAGAAGAAAAAGTGCTGCAGGGATATGATGAACTGAAAGCACACTCATTTCCAGGGTCCATTTCTTCAACTGGGACATTCTTAGTTTATTCCTGAGCAGTAGTGATTTTCTTTCCTTAGTCAGCTTTCCCCAACCCCCAATGCATTTCTCTCTCTCTCTCTCTCACATTCACTTACTCCAGCAGATCCAAGGATTTCCAAGGCCCAGCACTAACCCTCTGGGTGAGTGGGGTCTCCAGAAGGGTGGGCTCGGGAGTCGTGGGCTGTCAGGGTGAGTGTGTACAAGGCCAGGAGCTCTGTGGGTCCTTCAGAGACGGGGACCTCAGCTCTGCGGCCCCTTGGTGTATCCTCAGATTATATCTTTTCCATTCATGGGAGAGAGGCAAGTCACAGAGCTGTCCCACAGGGGCTGAGCGTAGAGCGAGTGCTGGTGAATGCCAGGCACAATTCCTCCCTCCCTGGGAGAGGCTATCACTCTGGAAGTGAGGTGGGCTTTGGACGCTGTCTGGGACCCTTGCAACCCCCTCCCTCATGCCAGCTTGTTTTTTATAGGAGAGCAGTGTGGACTTGAACACTCTAGACTCTTTCTCCTGGACCAATTACTGGATGAGTGTGCAGCTGTGACCTGGCAGGCAAGCCCCTGAGTACCATGCACCCACCTAGACAGTGACCAAGGATAGGCACAGCCCAGTGCCTGGGACCAGATATCACCAGGGGTCTGTGAGGGGGTCTGCACAGACACCGCAGCTGAGGTGTTGTCACTCATGCACTGTGGCTCCCACTCCCCCATCCCAGCTCAGCAGCCTGGCCCTGGTTTCAGAAGGGCCTGCTGGGGTCAGTCAGTCTAGTCCACTGACCAGGCAGATCCTCCCAGGAGCCCATTAGGGTGCAGATGGAGGTCACAATTCTGCCTGGTACTCATGATTTGATGCCACCAAACGCCCAGAGCCTGGGCCCTGTCAGAGGGGTGCAGACTGCTGGGGTCTCTCAGGCGTCCTGGAGAGCCCCGGGCTGGTCTGCTGTGCCAGGTGCAACCTCCAAAGGGCCCAGGCTTGGATTTCTTCATCGTAGGTGGTCTAATAAACTGTCCCTTGGCCAGTATTTGGGCCTACTGCACTCACTTCCATCAAGCATTTCTGGCAGAAGAATTCTTGAGGCCTCTGGACTTCATTATGCCACAAAATAGGACCCACTAGGCCCAAGTCTGGGTTGTTACATGGATCTGTGAGCCCGTTGTTATAGCCTGGGGCCTGGGGCCCAGGAGGCCCAGATGGAGGGAGCCCCAGTTGGCATTTTCTGCTCATCCTGCTGGAGGTAAGACATGGGAGCCATTATACTAGGCCTGAAACACGAGGGAGCCACGTGGGCAGGATTTGGAGGTAGGCGAGTCAAGTTCCGGTCCCAGCTTTTCTGAGGAGTCTGTGGCCTTTGACAAAATGTCTATTTCTCTGAGCCTCAGCCTCTTTCTCTGTTCTGTGGCAACAGAAAACATAAGTCACAGGTAGGGCAGGGGGACTCACCTGCCACAACGTGAGACAAAAATTGATCCTCAGTGAAAGGCCAGAAAGTAAGACAGACACATTTGTTAATTTCAGTTTAATAAAATCTTAAAACGAAAACAAAAGCTGTCCCCCGTTCTGCCTCCCAAACCCCAGCTAGGCCATATCCTTCCTGCTGTGTCCCACTTGGGTTCCCTCGCTTGCTGGGCCTCTGCTAGGAGGTGAGGGCTGTACTGAGCCCTAGCCCCTCAGCCGTCTGGAGTTTCAGCAGTCTCAGGCCTTATTTGCTATTTGACCCACAAAAGGAGCAAAATATACATTCTTCTCAAGCTCACATGTTCATTTATGCATATTCTAGAATTCACATCATACTGAACACACACTGCATGTTGTTGCCCTAGTGCCTGGCACGTGGCTGCCCCTCAGGAGATGGCAGCCAGGAAGTGAGAGTATCCTGTTACAAGTTACCTGTATACATGTAAAGTAGTAAATGAATGTGCACTGAGATTACTAAAAATATGAACTGTAAACTCGGAGGCAATCACAAAAAACTTGAAAAGAAATCTTAATGATATATGAAGAGAAGCTTTAAAGTGAAATCATGTAAAATGTTCAATTAAAATAAGAGAAGGTAGAGAAATAGAAAAAAAAGAAAGGACAAGTGCAAAGAATAAAAACATAAATAAGGTAGGTATGAAACAAACTACATAAAGGATCATTTTACACAAGATTAGTCTAAACACACCAACTAAAAGATGGATTATCAGCGTGGACTTTAAAAGAAAGAGAAACCGACTACAACTGTGTAGTTGGGTATAGGAAACTCACTTTAAATATAAAACAAACAAGTTGAAAATAAAGACACAGAGAAAATATATAGTGTGCTAATATTTATCAAAAGAAAGGCAGAATAGCTGTATTAATTTCAGAGAGAGAAAAGAGCAGAACAGAGAAGATCGTTAGGAGTAAGGAGAGCCTTGTGTAAGGATAAAGGAGTCAATTCTCTAGGAAGCCATAAAAACCCTAACTCTATATGCACCTAACAACAGAGCACCAAGATACATACTTGAGACAAAAATAGACAGAAATAAAGGGAGAATTAGATAAACTCATTGTTATAGCTGGAGACTTTTATGTCCCTCTATAAGTAACTGATAAATCAACGAGGCAGAAAATCAGTAAAGACAGTGATAACTTGAACACTGTTAAGAATCAACTTTATTTAATTCCACCCAATAGTTGCAAAATATACATTCTTCTCAAGTTTGCATGTTAATTTATACACATTCTAGCCCATAAAATACATCTTAAAAATTTTAAAGAACAAAAACAGCGCAAAGTATGTTCTTATACCATCATGTTAAAATAGACATCGATAACAAAACTGACCAACTACAGTTGGTCAACGATAGGAACTTCACTTTAAATACAAAATTCAGAATAGTTGAAAAATTTCCAAATAAATTATGAGTGAAATAAGCAGTCTCAAAATTATGAGTGAAATAAGTAGTCTCAATAATTACAGAAAAAAAGAATTTTGGACCAAATAAAAAGTAAAATGCAACTTTTCAAAATTTGGGGGATGCAGAAAAGTAGCTCTGAAAGAAAAAAATTATAGCATTCAATGCATATATTTTTATTTTTATTTATTTTATTTTTTATTTTTATTTTAAATTAACATGAGGATACACATTTTTAGGTTACATTCTTCTCACTTCCAAGGTAAAGATCAAGTTGTAGTTGAGCCCTTCACCCAGGGGGCATGCTGAGCACTCTCACTGTGGTTAGATTAGATGAGATCCTGCCAATTGCCCTCCCTCCTTCCTCCAATTGCTCTCCCCTACCCCCACCCCTTTTCCTCCTCTTCCTTCTCTCTTTCTAGACTATATTTGTCTTTTATTGGTTGTATGGACACACAATTGTTTATATATTGGTTTTATATTGTTATTGAGTACATTAGATTTTTTTCCCATTCTTGAGATACTTTCCTAAGAAAAATGTGTTTCAACTCCATCCAGATTTGTTTTTATTTCTAAGAATTGTATTGGCTATTCAGGGTTTTAAGAATTATAAATTTTGAATAAACCTGTATCAAGTGCTAAAATAGCATCAACTATACAAAATAACCCAAAAAAGAAAAGCTCTGGACCACATGGTTTCACACCAGAATTCTATCAAACCTTCAAAGAGGAACTAGTCTTATATTGCATAATCTATTCCAAAACATAAAGAAGGAAGGAATGCTCTCCAACCCATTCTATGAAGCAAATATTATCCTGATCTCCAAACCAGAAAAGAAGTCAACAAGAAAAGAAAATAATAGACCAATATAATTGATATTCATTAATTATGAATTATTAGTCAATATTCAATAAGATCTTAGCCAGCAGAATACAGTGACACATTAAAAAAGTTATACACTATGATCAGTTGGTTTTACCCCAAGGATGCAACTTTGGTTCAACATACATAAATCCATAAATATAATTAACCACATAAATAAAATAAAAATCAAGGCCATATGATTTTCTCAATTGATGCAAAAAAGGCTTTTGACAATATCCAACATCCATTCATGATAAGAACATTCAAGAAAATAGGCTTAGGTGGGACATTTCTTGAATTTATGAAGGCCATCTACAGTAAACCCACAACCAATATCATGTGGAAAGGGGTAAAACTGAAAGTATTTCCACTCAAATCTGGAACTATACAAGGATGCCCACTGTCACCATTGCCATTCAACATAGTGCTGGAAGTCATAGCCATTACAATCAGGCCAGAGAATGAGATCAATGGTATTCAAAGAGGGGACAGATGAGGTCAAGCTCCCAATCTTTATGGATGACATTATCTTATACCTGGAAAACCCCGGAGACTCAACTACAAAACTCTTAGAAGTGATCAAGGAATATACAAGCATCTCAGGATACAAAATCAATACCCACAAATCAGTAGCCTTTATATATACCAGTAACAGTCAAGCTGAGAATAAAGTCAAGATACCTGAATAGAAACTTCTCTGAAGATGTCAGGTGAATGCCCAAAAAACATGTGAAAAAATGTTCATAGTCTTTAATCATCAGAGAAATGAAAATCAAAACCACTCTGAAGTATCACCTTACTCCAGTAAAATAGTCCACATCACAAAGTCCCCAAACTGTAGATAATGGCATGGATTTGAAGAGAAAAGAACACTTTTGCACTCCTGGTGAGGTTGCAAACTAATACAACCTTTATAGAAAGAAGTATGGAGAATTCTTAAAGAACTAAGAGTCAACCTCCCATTTAATCTCATAATTTCATGACTAGTTATGACCCCAGAAGAACAAAACTCATTTTACTGCAAAGACATTTGCACCAAAATATTCATTGCAGCTCAATTCATAGTTGGCAAGTCGTGAAGCAACCTAAATGCATATATTTGAGAAGAAGAAATATGGAAAATCAGTGACCTAAGATTCCTGTTTGTGAATTGAGAGGAAAGGGGGCACATTATACATTAAAAAGCAGAAGAAAGAAAATAATAAAAATTAGAGAAAATATTGATGAAATTGAAGAGATAAAAACAATCAACAAAATCAGAAAAATTAAAAGCCAATTTTTTGAAAAGATCAAGAAAATTGGTAACTTGGGAATATAAAGAAAATATCAAATTACCAATATCAGAAATTAAAGAAAGGTTATTACTACCTATCCATTGGGCATCAGATAGGAAATAAGAGAATGCCACAATTGACACTTTATCCACCAATTTAATAGCTTCTATGAAATGGAAAATTCCCTGAAAGACACAAACATTTGAAACACATACAAAAAGAAATAGAGAACCTGAATAGCTCTAAGTAAGTAAAGAAATTGAATTGATAGTTAAAAACCCTCTAAAAGAAAAAGAAAGGAAAAAAGTACCAGACTTAGCAAACAACATTAAGAGAGAAATAATATCAATTTTCCACAATTTCTTATAGAAATTAGAAGTCGACACTTCCTGAATCTCCCTTTTGAGGCCATTGTTACTTTAACATTAAAACTAGAAAAAAAAATCACAATAAGACTAGAGACCAATATCTCTCAAGGACATAGTCATAAAAGTCTTTAACAAAATATTGGAAAATTTAGTGAGCAATATCAAAAAAGTATAACACATCACAATCATGTAGCACTTGATCCCGCAGCAGAAGGCTGGTTGAAATTCATTATCTAATCAATGGAATTCATTGAATTTACAGATTAAATAAGAAAAATTAATAATAATAATAATTGATGTGGAAAAGCATGCAACAAAATTCTACACCCATTTACACCAATCTCCCAACACACTGGGAATAGAAGAGAACTTCTTAGACCTAATGAAGGGTATATGTGAAATACCTACAGCTAACACCACACTTAATAGTATAGACTGATACTTCTACCTAAGACTAGAAACAAGACAAAGATGTACTCTCTCAGCGTTCCTACTTAACATCATATTGGAAGTCCTAGCTAGTTCAATAAGACAGAAAAAAGAAATAAATGGTATATAAATTTGAAGGATAGAAATAACACTATTTCTATTCACATATGACAGATTGTCTAGATAGAAAGTACTAAAGAATCAGCAAACAAAACAAAACAAAACAAAACAAAACCCGAAATCCTTCTGGAATGAATAAGCAAATAAGAAGGTAGTAGAATATACCATTAGCATACAAAGATAAATTCATTTCCTATATAGCAACAAAGAAAAATTGGAATTTTAAGTAAACCCAAATACTATTTATAGTAGTACTAAAAAAGAAATTTTTTACTAATACATCTAAAATAAAAAATATATTCAGGATTATACAGGAAAATAAAAATCCCAAGGCCACTTCCCCTAGCCCAATACCTCATGCAAAAAGGAATATCTAGACTGGAGATTGAGCTGTGTGACACCTCCTTCCAAATGGATAGCTGTTACTAACATTATGAATCAGCCAGATTTTCACAGAAAGGTAAAAGACTCCAGCATCTGCAAGGGCTACCCCCACAGATCATTCATGAGAAAATCTTTTGCTGGCCCTCAAATTGTAACTTTGAGTCTGTACGGTAAATCTAGATCCTAAACTGCAGAGTGTTTGATTTCACACTAATGATGTTGGTTACAAGTTTATCTTCCCAGGTGCAGAACAGAGACAAGATAAGATTATTCTCCCACCCAGCTCGGGGCAGCTACATAATTGATGCTTCCTTCACTCCCTTTTTCTCTTCAAACATGTACCTTATCTTATGTAAATGTAGATTTACTGGGCTTCACAAGAATGTGGCCATTTTGCTTCCCTACTAACCTTTTCCTTCCTTTTTCTTTCTGTATGCCTTATTTCCCTTAAATACTGAAGTCCCCAAATCACCCTTTGGGAAAACAATCACTAACAGTTTGTGTTTTTTCTAGGTGTGTCCTGAAAGTTTGCCTTAATAAAACTCTATGGATTTAGTCCATAGTCTCTTGGCCTTAGTCTCTTATTTTGGGTTGCCTGATTCTACACGTCAAAAACTATAAAAGCTCTGACAAATGAAACCAAAGAAAACATAACTAAAGGAGATAGATATTCCATGTTTATGTATTAACTGTGTATTGCTAAAATGTCAGTTCTCCCCAGTATCCGAAATGTAATCCAAATTCTTATTTAGTTTTGAATGTAATCGCATTCAGAACTCCAGCAATCTGTTTTTTAGAGGTCACCAAATTAATTTCAAAATGTATATAAAAAGACAAAAGACTTAAAGTAGCCAATATAATATTAAAGAAGAAGTAGTTTTGGAGACTCACACTATCTGATTTTAAACTTTACTATAAAGCTATGGCAATCAAGATAATGGAGTAGTGGCTAATTGTCACATAGAACAACCCAGAAATAATCCCATACAAATACAATCAGCTGATCTCTGACAAAGGTACAAAGGCAATTCAATGAAGGAAGTGTAGTCTTTTCCACAAGTGACTCTAGAACAATTGGACATCTATATGCAAAGAATGGAACCAGAGGCCCACCTCATAAAAATTAACTCACAGGGGCTGTAGTAGACTTTGTATTAATTTCCTATTGCTATTATAACAAATTGCTACAAATTTAGTGGCTTTATGTACAAAAATTTATTTTATAATTCTGGAGGTCAAAAATCCAAAATGAGTTTCACTTGGGGTAAAATCTAGGTGTTAACAGGGTTAGTTTCCTCCCTCTCTCCCTCTCTTCCTTCCATATTTTCCGTTATGGTTTTTTTTTTTTTTTGCCTTTTCCAGCTTTGTAGGCTTCCCAAATTCCTTAACTCATTGCCTTCATCTATCTTCAAAACCAGGAACAGCCAGCTGAGTATGTCCTTTATAATATTACTCTGATCTGACTCACCTGCCCTCTCCTATTTTTTTTTTTTTTTTTTTTTTTTGCAGTTTTTGGCTGGGGCTGGGTTTGAGCCCGCCACCTCTGGTATATGGGGCTGGTGCCCTACTCCTTGAGCCACAGGCACCACCCAGCCCTCTTCTTTTATGAGGACCATTTTGATTATATTAGGCCAACCTTGATATCCTGATAACCCATGACAGTATCTCCATTTTAAGAGCTTTAACTTAATCACATCTATGAAATCTCCTATTCTATGTAAGATAACATATTTATAGATTTCAGAATCCTTTAGAGACTTTATCTGGCCTCTAACAGTCTACCTTCTGGCCCTAAAGCACATCAATCTCACAAGGAAATACACTTTCCCCTTGTAACATCTCATAGTCTCCATCTATCACAACTTTAACCAAAGTTCAAATTTCATATTAAATCTCCTTTCCTCAGAACTCTCAAATCTCATGATCTAAATCAGGCAAGTCGGGTATGGGTAAGGCTCTGGTCATAATCCATGCTGGGCCACACTTACTTTCTGTCCTTGGAAATTTTTTATTCCATTTACATGACATTCTGGAAAAGGTAAAATGATAGCAGCACAAATAGAGCAGTGATTTCCAGAAAGATCAGGAAGGCAGGAGGATTGACTAGATAAAGCCTGGGTGAATTACTAAGGTAGTCTCTTTTATGACACTGTAATGATAGACAGATTGCTCTATGGCTCTGTGCATTTGTCAAAACCCATAAAACTATAGACAATACAAAGTGAACTTTAACATAAACAAACACAAAAAATCAACGAGGTGGTTGGTGGGTACCAGAAAGGACAGCACACTATGACAAAATAAATAAACAAATGAATAATGTAATTGTGTTACAAATGCATGAAATAACTTCACTGCAGGGGATGGAGGAAAAAGTGCTGAAAGGTAATTCAGAAGTGAGCAAAGACTTTAAAACTAAAGGCAGAAGGAACTGTACATAAGTACTGCCTTCAAGCTTGTAAAGCAGTTTCCTGCAAAAGTATGGGTTAATGATTCTGAAACCATAATACATGGAGAGTGCAGCCCAATAATTAATGGTGACAGATGGCAGAACCCAGCTTTCTCATTGTTGGAAGATGAGGTTACAGACAGACAAGGATCAGGGGAAGGTTAGAATGACACAAGCAGTCCTGGATTAGAGATTTTAGCGCTAACTCCAGTTTACTTTAATATAGATACAGATGGACACGTAGAGGAATATTTGTAGATACGTGGACAGACATGTGTTCGTATGTTCACATAACTTTCTTTGCTGTATCATTTAGGAGGGCTTAGAAACAAGGGCACCCCAGTAGTCACAAGCACACATGTCACTGTCACCCACATCATGAGTCCTAATATCAATACCAGGGACACTTAGAAATACAGTGGGTCTGGGGCTGGAGAGTGGTGTACAGAAAAGCCTAAGTGCTCAGTTACACGTGTGCGCACATATACACATGCACAAACATGCTGCTCAGATGCACTCACACACACACACACAAACATGCTGCTCAGACACACACACAAACATGCTGCTCAGACATGCTCACACACACAAACATGCTGCTCAGATGCACTCACACACACAAACATGCTGCTCAGACACACACACAAACATGCTGCTCAGATGCACTCGCACACACACACACATGCTACTCAGACACACACACACACATGCTGCTCAGACACACACACAAACATGCTGCTCAGATGCACTCGCACACACACACACGCTACTCAGACACACACACACACATGCTACTCAGACACACACACACACATGCTGCTCAGACACTCACACACACACACACATGCTGCTCAGACACACACACAAACATGCTGCTCAGATGCACTCACACACACACACACATGCTGCTCAGACACACACACAAACATGCTGCTCAGACATGCTCACACACACACAAACATGCTGCTCAGATGCACTCACACACACACAAACATGCTGCTCAGACACACACACAAACATGCTGCTCACACACACACACACATGCTGCTCAGACACACACACAAACATGCTGCTCACACACACACAAACATGCTACTCAGACACACTCATACACACACAAACATGCAACTCAGGCACACACACACACAAACATGCTGGTCAGATGCACTCTCACACACAAACATGCTACTCAGACACACACACACAAACATGCTGCTCAGACACACACACACACATGCTGCTCAGACACACACACAAACATGCTGCTCAGATGCACTCGCACACACACACACATGCTGCTCAGACACACACACACACACATGCTGCTCAGACACACACACAAACATGCTGCTCAGACATGCTCACACACACACAAACATGCTGCTCAGACACACACACACACACACATGCTGCTCACACACACAAACATGCTACTCAGACACACTCATACACACACAAACATGCTGCTCAGGCACACACACACACAAACATGCTGCTCAGATGCGCTCACACACACACAAACATGCTGCTTAGATGCGCTCACACACACAGAAACATGCTGCTCAGACGCGCTCACACACAGCGATGCTGCTCAGATGCACTCACACACACACACAAACATGCTGCTCAGACTCACTCACACACACAAACATGCAGCTCAGACACACACACAAACACAAACATTCTGCTCGGACACGTGCACACATACACATGCTGTTCAGATGCACTCACACACACACAAACATGCAGCTCAGACACACCCACACAGACATGCTGCTCTGACACACACTTGCACACTCACACAAACATCCTGCTCAGACACAATCACACACTTACACACAAACATGCTGCTCAGACATATGCACACACACAAACATGCTGCTCAGACGCACTCACACACTTACACACAACCATGTTGCTCAGACGCATTTACACACACACAAACACGCTGCTCAGATGCACACTGGCACACTCACAGACAAACAGCTGCTCAGATGCACTCACACACACACACATGCTGCTCAGACATGTGCGTGCACACACACACAAACAGGCGTGCACTCAGTGTTGAAGGTGTCAAAGGGACTCTGGAGTCAATGCAGAGAACTGACAGTGACCACAGCTGAACAATTTGATTAAATTACAACGTGGGCAATCCTGGATTATAACCTAAAAGGTAATATGAATATCCATGAAGTCATACTGACATCAATACTTGATTGAATAAATAATTAAAAATGGGTGACAGGCAAAACTCTCATGAGGAAGAATTCAAAATATTGTATGTAGCTTCTGTCCTCTGAAGGAGGTGGACTGTAACTCCTGATTCCTTAAGTGCGGGTCACATATGGTGACTTTCCTCCAAAAACCACTATGTAGAAACCAGGGAAGAGTCACTTCAGAGTAAGGAAGCCTGACAAACACCCCAGCCAGGCAAGCCAGGGGAGCAAGGTTCTGTTAAGTTGATAATGTGTACCCTGACCTCGGTGGCTTTCTCCCCTAAATGCACAACCCAGGTGTGATCACAAGGAAGATGCCAGACGAAGCCCACACAAGGGACCTTCTACAAAAATACCCGACAAGTCTCCTCGGAACTCCGCCAACTATCAAGGTCATCCAAAAAGGGCCATCCTGACAAGGGAAGTCTGAGAAACTGCCACAGCCTAGAGGAGATGAAGACGGCGCAGAGAAATGTCATGTATTTTCCTGGATGGGGTCCCAGTACAGAAAAAGGATATTAGGTAAACACTGAGGAACTCTGAATAAAGTCTGAGGAGTGTTGGGTATAGGACTTCCTGTACTATATTTACAACTTTTCCATAAATCTAAAATCATTCTAAAATTAAAGGCTTCTTTTTGAAAAAATGAATAGGGATTATGCAAGTGAAGATAAGGGAGTGGGGATGAAATGGAGATGCTGGGGCATCCTGTGTGCAAAGGCCTCGCTGGGAGAGGTGGGGACAGAAGGCCCATAGAAGGTCTTCAAAAAAAGAAAGAAAAAGGATTGGGAACTGCTGGGAGGCTGCCTGCAGCATGACTTAGGCCCACTGCACTTCACAATGCTAGTCTTGTCTCATTGCCTTTGTGTCCAGTGGAAAATTTCCTCGCCACTAAGCACAAACTAAGCAAAATTATCTGTGCTTTCTCCTGGTAATGCATTGTCTGTTGTTGAGGAAGCCGGGAACTACCTTGAATGAGCAGAGGGAAGACATCAGAGGACAGCCTTGACCTGGTAGAGGATGGGGCCGGTGAGCTCTGAAGGCCCCAGAGGCAGAGGAGGCCGACTAACCCCCACCTGCTGTGTCTGACTTTCTCCTGCATGGTCAGAGGCAAAAATCAGGACTGCAGCCACAGGTGAAAGGATGCATTTCCTGCCTCTGGTGAGTCACAGGAGCCATAGCCTCCTGAAAGCGAGACCACTAAACTCTGGGCTTCTGTCTCTGACCAGCTCATGATCACCTGGAAACCAGGTATTAAGAGCTCTGTTCTTTTTTTTTTTTTTAATTTGTATTAAATCATATCTGTGTACATTAGTGCAATCATGGGGCACAATGTGTTGACTTCATATACAATCTGAAATATTTTCATCAAACTGTTTAACATAGCCTTCATGACATTTTCTTAATCACTATATGAAGACATTTATATTCTGCATTTAGTAAGTTTCGCCTGCACCCTTCTAAGATGCACTGTAAGTGTGATCCCACCAATTGCCCTTCCTCCACCCATCCTCCATCCTCCCCTCCCTTTCCCTTTTCCCTGTATTCTTGTGCTATAATTGCATTTTAGCCTTCATATGAAAGCTATAAATTAGCTTCATAGTAGGACTGAGTACATTGGATACTTTTTCTTCCATTCTTGAGATACTTTGCTAAGAAGAATATGTTCCAGCTCCAGCTCCATCCTTGTAAACATGAAAGAGGTAAAGTCTCCATCTTTCTTTAAGGCTGCATAATATTCCATGGTATACATGTACCGCAATTTATTAATCCATTCATGGGTCAATGGGTACTTGGGCTTCCACGATTTAGCAATTATGATTGGGCTGCAATAAACATTCTGGTACAGATATCTTTGTTATGATGTGATTTTTGGTCTTCTGGATATATGCCTAGTAAAGGAATTATAGGATCGAATGGCAGGTCTATTTTTAGATCTCCAAGTACTCTCCAAACATCCTTCCAAAAGGAACATATTAGTTTGTATTCCCACCACCAATGTAGAAGCGTTCCCTTTTCTCTGCATCTATGCCAACATCTCTGGTTTTGGGATTTTGCCATGTGGGCCAATCTTACTGGAGTTAGATAATATCTCAAAGTAGTTTTGATTTGCATTTCTCTGATGATTGAGGATGGTGAGCATTTTTTCATGTGTCTGTAGGCCTTGTGCCTGTCTTCTTTGGAGAAGTTTCTCTTCAAGTCCTTTGCCCACCCTGAGATGGGATCACTTGTCTTTTTGTTGTTAATATGTTTGAGTTCTCTGTCTATTTTGGTTATTAAACCTTTGTCAGAGGCATAACCTGCAAATATTTTCTCCCGTTCTGAGGACTGTCTGCTTGCTGTACTTACTGTGTTCTTAGCAGTGCAGAAGCTTTTTAGTTTGATCAGGTCCCAGTAAGAGCTCTGTTCTTGGGCAACCTGAGTTGAAGGCCTGTGGGTTCTGGTGGTGCTCTAGCCTGTGGCCAAGAGGGTGCCCTGATCCCAGCCACCTACCTTCCCAAGGAGGGCTACAGCATGGACGTAGCTGCACGTTCTCTTCTGCTCCTGGAAAGCAACACAGCGCCCATCCCTTGTAGCCTGGAGTCAAGACCACTTGGTCTAGAGCAGCGGTTCTCAACCTGTGGATCATGACCCCTTCGTAACAATAAAAATACAACCTGCATATCAGATATTATGTTGTGATTCATTACAGTAGCCAAATTACAGTCATGAAGTAGCAACGAAAATAATCTTATGCTTGGGGGTCACCACAACTTGAGGAACTGTATTAAAAGGTCGGGGCATTAGGAGGCATTAGGAAGGTTGAGAACCACTCCAGACTCTAGAGTGTGGACAAAGGCATGTCTGGGCAACATGAAAGGAGACTCAGTCATAGGACAGCCCATAGCCCTGGGGACCTGTGGCCTGTGCGCATCTCAGCTTTAGGGCTTCATGAACATCCTCGGCCCAGCTGGTGAAGGCTGGTGTTCCTCATCATATAATCTCTCAGATTCTTGGCTTCAAGTTGCTGGCTGAGACCTTGGCTTTTGCTACAGTTTAAAGATGCACCTTTTAAGGATTGAATCATGCTCAATTTTCAGCAGCTGTTTTATGAGGTTTTATTTTCAGAAAGCTTAGGCTAATGATTGGGTGATCATAAAAAATCACCTATAGAGCTAGTTAAAGTTACAGATGTTCCCTGGTCCCTACCCTGGGGAGTGTCCTGGGGATAAGTACTTGTGATGTGCTTCCTGTGATACGACTCTAAGTGTCCAGGAAACTACACAGAAAATGAATGCAACTTTCCCCCCTAAACAATTCTTCAAAAAATCTGAACTGGGAGGAAAGGGAGGTTGGTCCCCATAATGTATATCAAAGTAGCACACTGTACCCAATAAATGTACACTGCTATGATTTAATAAAAGAAAAAAAAAGAAAGGGAGGTAGGGAATCTGAAACTAAATGTTACAAAATATCTGTTAACAGGAACCTAAGAGAACAAGTTCTCCAAACCGCTGGAGAAGGAAGCTGGGTTGTGGAGGTGAAGGGTCTGACTGGGGTCATTCAACTGCAAGGTGCCAGAGCAGGGTGGGAGGCCAAGTCCCCCAGCCTGCAATTCATGACCTTGAGGTTCAAAGATCTCCCGAGGCAGAGAGCAATTCTTATTTGAATTATAAAAGAGCCCTTGGATTCTTTAAGGCTGCATCTCCCCCACGAAGTTTATTATACTTTGTGTTCTTGGCAAACACTCCCCAAGATGCCCAAGTAAAAACCGCAGCGTCAGCCCTGTGTTGGGGCGGCTTGCTTTTCCTTCCCTAAACCTTCCTGGGTCCAAACCTCTTCCTCCTATATCCCACCTACTCTTGTCCTCCTAGGTCCTTTATGAGTTCGAGTCCAGACTCATACGCCCTCCCAAACCCCAGCCCAAGTCCATGTTCTCCGTGGTGTTTGCAGCTTCAGCCTGTTGGGCCTGGCAATCCAGCAGGACCAATGAGTGGGGCTGTCCCGGGTCCAGGGGCCTTGCCTGTGGTCTCCCAGGGGGCAGGTCACAGAGCTCTCCCCTGGTGTCCAGAAGGGGAGGTTGAGGTCATGGGGTGTAATTCACCTCTCTGACCCCACCACCATCTTCAAAGGGCAGAAGAACATGAGAGGTAGTGGATTTTGAATCGTTGCTATATGTCGCCCACTAGCTCGGTCAGTTTATACATATTATTTCCAGTTCTCATGACAGTGGTATGACAAGGCTGAGACAATGTGGGTCAGGGAGGACAAGTCACCCAGCCTAGTCTCAGGAGACAGAGCCGGGCTCCTGCCGCAGCCTCACACCGCCACCCCGTCTGCAAGCTGTGCAGCACTTTGCTCAACTCCTACACGAGTTCTTTTGGAATGTTCTTGGTTTTGTTGCCTTCCTGGAGTTTTCTGCTGGAAACCGTGGTTCTCAGTAACATTCTCGTGTCTCACAATTGCTCAATACCCGTAGCATAAAGAAGCAGAGAGAAGCATGCATGTTCCTCTCTATTAGGTCTTAATTCTGTAGTTACCTGGGAGCAAGAGAATGATGGGAGGGGCTGAGTCTACACAGACTCACAAGCCACCTTGGTCTATCCTCAGGAAGAGAGTTGGCTATCAGCAAGTCTGGGTGGCCATCGAGGACTGCCCGTGATAAGTGACCTGGTTCTGTACCCATGCCAGGCAGGGCGATAGATGCTTCTTGCCTGAGCTCACTGAATCATCGCAGTAGCCCTACTGCTGTGAGCTCTCTATTCAAGGGAGGATAGGAGGCTTAAGGAGTTTAAACATCCCCTTAAATGAACAGAGCTGCTGAGTGCTGGAGCCAGGGCTCCACTGCAGGCTGTCTGAGTTCAAAGCCCTTACACTTGACCCCACAGTAGACTCCAGCAGCTTCCCTTGGAGAGCCCACACAGTTAGCTTTCTGCAGCAAATATTTCTTGAGCACCTCTAGGGTAGGCCCTGTGAGGCGTTGCAGGCGTGAAGATGAGTAGAATAAAGATCTTGGCTTCTGCAGTTTCTCTAGACTGGTAGTGCAGTCGTGGGTGATGAAACAGCACATCACCTGTTCAACAGGGGATGGAGTTGGGAGGTGGGAGGGATTCATTCATTTTTCCCTGAGGGTGACATGTAGGCAGAGGAATGGAGGCAAATAGCAGTTCAGTAGGTAGGGACACACCTTGGCAAAGGGCAGGATCTGCTTCCCCTCACTGCATTCTCCACGCTGGGTGGATGCAGACGAGATAAGACAGACAAGTCTCATTCGGAAGGATCGTGTGGTTCCTGGCACGTGTGTTATGGAAACTTGAGCAAATGGAGTGAGTGACTGCCTTGTGTGTGTGTGTGCGTGTGTGTCTGCACATTGCAGGGAGAGGAAGGCCATGAGTGATGAGGCTGCAGAGAGAGCTGGGAGCCAGACTTGGATGATTCTGAGCATCAAATTCAAAGTCGGCGTTTTATCTTACAGGTGACAGAGAGCTCTGTCATTTTGAACAGGGGAGAATCCACATGATCCCTGTCAACAGTGTTTCTCCAAGTTCAAAAGACAGGCTTAGCACAGTCCTGATACCCCACCACCTCTTCCCCCCATCACAATTCCTCTCCTTCAACCCTGCAGCCTGAGCCAGGCACAGGAAGACTGCTGGCCGCAAGGATCTCCCCTTCATTGCTGGGCTCGGCTGATTCTTATTTCTCATCAACTCCTTTCTCCACATCTGTGCTGCCGGTCAGCTGCTCATTTTCTCAGCTGGCCAATTGCAGTGTCCTCTGATGGGTGTCTGTTCTGAGCTGAGTTATGTATCCCCCAAACATATGTGCAGCATACCCTTGGTACCTGTGAGTGACCTTATTTGGAACAGGGCCTTTGCAGATGTCATCAAGGTCTTATAGCAATAGGATGGACTCCAAATCCAATATGACTGCTGCCTTCACATGAAGAAGAAAAAACACACAAACCCATAGGGAGAAGGCCATGTGATGCCAGGGGCAGAGACTGAGCCGTGTCTCTGCAAGTCAGGGAACGCCAAGGATCACAGGGACCCCGGACTCTAAGGGAAAGGCATGCAACCCATTATTCCCTAAAGCAGTGGTTCTCAACCTTCCTCAGGCCACGGCCCTTTAATACAGTTCATGTGGGTCGTGACCCACAGGTTGAGAACCGCTGCCCTCGAGCCTTCTGATAGAACATGGCCCTGCTGACATCTTGATTTTAGAATTCAGCCTCCATACGGTGACAGAATAAATTTCCATTATTTGAAGATACCTTGTTCTTGGCGATTTGTTAGGACAGCTCCAGAAAATGAATACAATCTCCTTGCCTCCAAGTTTGCCAGCCACCACCTGCCCTTCATGGAATTATCAGGGATTTTTCCAAATTGCAGATTTGCTTCATTTTTTCATTTAAGAATGTTAGTGGCTCTCCATTCACTGTCTACCTCAGAATAATATTTAAAGGCCAGCTGACGCAGTGGCTCACACCTGTAATCCTAACACTCTGGGAGGCTGAGGCAGGAGGATTGCTTGAGGCCACGAGTTTGAGACCAACCCAAGCAAGAGTGTGACCCCATCTCTATGAAAAAAAGAAAAATTAGCCTGGTGTTGTACAGGTGCCTATAGTCCCAGCTACTTGGGAGGCTAAGGCAGGAGAATTGCTTGAGCCCAGGAGTTTGAGGTTACGGTGAGCTACAGTGATGCCACTGCACTCTAGCCCAGGCAGCTTAGTGAGATTCTGTCTCAAAGAACAAACAAACAGACAAAAAAGCCAAAGTAAACCCCCAAAGCTTTTTCTCTTCTGTTGCCTCTCCTCTCCTCTGAGGTCCTAGGAAGGATGTTTCGGTTCTTTGTGATTGAAATGCCTGCTGTTCACTGTTCTGTTTGTTGACTTCTTCTCATCCTCACATCATTACAAGGTAATCCGGATCCTTGTCCTGGTCACCAGCATGGAATATCCTAGAAATAGCAACAGATAATTCATGTTTAGATCTTCAGAGCCTATTATTGTGTCTGGAATAAGGAAGTGAAGAACAAGTGTTTGTTGGATGGGTGAATAAATATATGAATGAATAACATGGATTCCAGGAAAACCATGGTTTGTATTGCCTGTCACTATACAGAGTTCAGAACAGCTTAAAAGGATTGGATATCAGCCACTCTTCCTTCACTGCCTGTGTGTCTCAGGAAAAGTTACTTAACCTCTCTGAGATCCATGTATAAAGAAAAAAGCAGTAACACATACATCATAAAATTACTGAGAAAATTAGACGAGATGGTGCGGGTGAGTGAGAGGCCAGTGCAAAGCCTGGAGCAGGCCTCAGGGCTGTTCCTTCCCCTCCCCAGTTCAACCGGCAGGTCCATTATGTAACCGTGGATTAGCGTATTCCACATTTGAAATCTCATAAACGCTAAGCAGAAATTGCCCTTTGTTTTTCCTCCATCAGGACATGCACAAGAATGACCTCTGCGGTGGAAACTTCTCTAATTACTTGTGCAGAACAATAGCAAAAGCCGTGAGGGGGTCCGTTTAACACAGGAGGAGCAATTAATCACAGCCCCTTGGAATATTGCTTTTGGTCCTGAACTCAGTTCGCCTTATATACAGGAAATGAAATGCAGTAATTATGGCCGTCACTTGAGACCCCAGCGTCCTGGCTTCAATTCCCCAATTCTCCATCATTTCATTTGGGCTATGTCTGTGGGACGCCAAAACATCTGGCTAAAAAGTGAAAAATGCCATCCATTTTTCAACTGATGACTCACTGAATATTCTACCTTTCCATTTTTTTAAATTATGGTAAAATACCTATAATATTTACTATTTAATCATTTTTAAGTGTACGGTTCAGTAGTGTGAAGTAAATTCACATTGCTGTACAACTATCATCACCGACCATTGCCAGAACTTTTTCATCATCTGCAGGAGAAACTCTGTACCCATTAAATGATGACTTTCACTTTCTCCCTCCTCCCAGCCCCTCGCTAACCACCCTTCTACTTTCTGCCCCTAAATTTGATTATTCTAGGTTTCTCGTACAAGTGGAATCAATTGCGCAGTGTCGGTGGTTCTGTAAAGGGCTAATTTTAGTTAGCATAATGTCCTCAAGGTTCATCCACGTTGTAGCACAGGTCAGAGTTTTCTTCCTTTTTGAAGCTGAGTAATACTCCATTGTTTGTCACATTGTGTTATCCGCTGATGAACACTTGCGACACTTCTTCCCTTTTTTGGCTATTATGAACAATGCTGCTCTGAATGTGGGTGTGCATATTATCTGTTCAAGTCCTTGCTTGCTTTTGATTCTTTTGGGTACGCACCCAGAAGTGGCATTGCTTGATCATATGCTAATTCTACTTTTGTTTTACTTTGGGAGGAATCAAGATGCTGTTTTGCAATGAGAGCAATTCACGTCCCCATTTTCCCAATGCATAAGTGTTCCAGTGTATCCACAGCTTCACCAACACTTCTTACTTTTTTTGCTTTTTAGTAATAGCCATACTAACAGGTATGAAGTTTACCTTTCCTTTTTTATGTGTTGCAGGAATTTACATTTTTACATGCTCATTCATTCCGTCCTCCAGCCTCTCAATTTCTTCAACCCATTGTGTAGATTGGTAGGTTTATCTGAACACCTGGCTCAATCTGTGTTTAGCACTCTAGTAGGCCAAATGTTCTCGATTTTCATATTTTTTGGCCAGTTCATCCTAAAAATTTCTATAGCCCAAGCAGGATGAAGCCCAATCAGAAACTGAAAAGGAGGAGGCAGCGAGGGGGGTTAGCAAGGGTGAAGGGATTTTTCCTGCTCCTATGAGTCAGGCGCTGACTCCCATGTGATCCTGGCGCTTTTCTCCTCTGATGGCTCCTTCAGTGACTTTGTTGTCCAGAAAACTCTGAGCTTCTTCTTCCTTTTTTTTTTTATTGTTATTAAATCATAGTTAGCACAATGTGCTGACTTCATATACAATCTGAAATATTTTCATCAAACTGTTTAACATAGCCTTCATGGCATTTTCTTAATCACTATATGAAGACATTTGTATTCTGCATTTAGTAAGTTTCACCTGTACCCTTCTAAGATGCACCATAGGTGTGATCCCACCAATTGACTCTGAGCTTCTTGAAGAGAAGGATGGACACTTATGAAACTGTGTATACCCAGTACTTAGACCAACTTGACATAGCAAATGCTGCACTATTTTTTCTAAGAAATTTAACTTAATGGATTAGTGAATAATTTGTATTCTTACAGAAGCAGAGGAAGCCATAAGAAAAATATACTAAATTTTGTTGTCAAAACAATTCTATCAGTAGACCTGACAAATTTCTCTCTGTGCAGATATAATTGATGCTTACTTGGTCTCCTAGACTACTGAGAACTCTCTCAAGGCCATTTTAAAGGTTTATTTGTATCTAAATACATAATCATCGGTCTCTGCCTGGAGATGTGGCTCCAGAGGCTGTGACTTGCTGGCGGTTGCCAGGAGCTGCCATCAGTGATGGATGGAGCTGTTTGCTGACCCCACCAGCCAGGACAAAAAGCTCTCTACAAAAGTGCCCATGGGGGGGTGTGCTCGAGTTTTGAATTCCTCATTCCTGCCTGTGTTTTGTATGTGAGCCCGTTTCTGTTTGTTTATGAGACAATATCAGAGATAAAAAGGCCAGGGTCATCTTCTGGTGACATAAGGGGACTTCAGCTTTATAATTTTCATTTTTTCCTACCAACAACAAAAGCTCTGGGATGACCAATGCCTAAACTTCCACCAACATCTCAGACTGAGTTCTCCCTTACTATGTTGGGGAAAAATTCTGTGTGTGTTTCATGATGCTTGTGAACAAAGGTACTGACTGCCTTTATTCCAGACTGTCTTTATAAGACCATTCTGACATAGAAAGGAGCCTTGGAAGAGAGTGTGTCTCTCCAGAGCAAAGGGCAGGCTTTTTTACTGTCCAGTAAAATAAAAATAATGTCTCCCTCTGGGGCAAAGGTTAGGCAGGTTTATTGACTGCATGTCATAAAATACTCAGACTCCTTATACTCAGTATTTCTCAGCCGTGATGCAAATTCACCATATGTGCAGTATCCACTTGGTCCCTCTGTATCACCTCTATGGGATCTTGGGGAGCAAGGGGAGTTGATGCCAATATGCTGATGCTTATGCTGCTTGCTGTGCTCTTTTGCCTCTGACCTGGGAGTCTCATATCTTCTACCATCACCAAGGAAACTGTGACAGGCTAAGACTAACTTGTTACTTTGTAAATTGGGTAAAATCTCAGATCTGAGCCCCTTTGTGATTTGTGATGAAAACTGCCTTTATCAAATGTCAACTGATTATGGCATAATCCTCTCCCCATGCTGCCCTTCTTTACCTAAGCCTGGATTCTAGAAGTTTGCATGCACATCTGTCCTTCCATGTTCATTATTTCTTCCAACAGTAACTTCTGGGAACAGGGTACAAATATTCAGATTGGACCTGGTTGTGCAGGAATAGATAAAGGAGAAAGCTGTTCTGAAGATCGAAATGGATCCTGAGGGCTCTTCTGGAAATGTTGGTATGGAAATAATACTTTCATTCCTCCCTTAAATCTCATTCTCCAGGTGTCTGTTCTCTCCAAAGCTGTACTGTGAAACATGTTATCCCAGAGAAGTTTAGTACTAGTTTTTCTTGACACATAGATCAAGGTTTGATCTTGGCACATTGATCAATGTTTATCCCAAAGCTGACTTTCTCTGCTCTTTTCAGGTGCAGTAATCTTGACAGCCAGTTGGGCCTTCATCTAGGACAGGCTATAGATTCCTCTCTGAGGGGTGTGGGGAAGGGACAGGCCAGGGCTGGCTTGCCAAGCTGTGTGCCATGGTGTTTGGCCACACCCTCTGAGAGCGGGCCCCAAAACTTTCTGGTTCTCACAAAAGTTGCTTGTTGACTAGCAGAGACAAAGCAAGGCTTTCTAAGAGAAGAAAGAGGAATTTCTTTAATTCCCGAGCTGCCAATTTTAGACATAAAGGCTGAGGCTTTCCAAGCCTCTGATTATAGAATTTTATTAGAGAGAGAGAAAAGTCAAGATATAAAGTGAGGGAATTCTCCAATCAGGGGACATTTGGGAGGACTTCAGCTTTATAATTTTCATTTTTTCTTACCAACAACAAAAGCTCTGGGATGGCCAATTCCTAAACTTCCACCAACATCTCAGACTGAGTTCTCCCTTACCATATTGGGGAACAATTCTATGTGTGTGTTTCATGATGCTTGTGAACAAAGGTACTGACTGCCTTGGCCTGGGCCAAGAGTTGGCAAGGAAAGGACAGGATGTAGGGCGGTGGTTCTCAATCTGTGGGTCGCAACTCCCAGAAACTGTATTAAAGGGTCACGGCATGAGGAAGGTTAGAACCACTGTGATAGGGGGAGAGCAAAGAGGCACCACCGCTGCGTCACCATGAGGCTGGTCCTCAAGTTCGAGAACAGTCAGGAGCGGGACATGGGAAGAGTTAGGAGCCTCCCGCATCTCCATCTCCCGGATGCTGCTAAAGCTTTCTCTACCTTCCTGGGCTTCATGTTGTTTTGCAAACACACCAGCCATGCTCTGGCCTCAGGACTGCTGCACATACTATTCTGTTTGTCTGGAAGATCCTTTGACCAGGTATTCTCACGACTCACCTCCTACCAATTCCAGGTTCCCATTCAAATCTTTTCGAATATCACAGAAAGCGTCCCTCTGACATCGCACCCTCCCCTTCAACGCTCCCATTGCTCTTCAGGGATGTGCTTTTCCTCACGGCGTCCGTCAGCCCCGGGCACACTGTGGATTCTGCTTGTGGACTTAGTGTCTTTTTGCTCCCACTGGACTGGGGTCCTTGTTTTGTTTGCTGCTCCATCTCCAGTGCCAACAACAGCGCCTGGCACAACACATATGTTTTGAATGAATCCGTAGGTTCCAGGCTCATGAGAGAAGCCTCAGCGTAGCTCGGTGCTGGCCTGAGAGGTGTCTAGAAGGCCAGTTCTGAGCAGTCCTCCAGGCCTCTGCATTCAAGGCCAGACATGCATGGGGCTGGGAGCTCCCACTTGCCAGATAAGAGCACTTTAAGTACGACGTGGAGCAGTAATGATCTAGGATCTGGAAGGGATGGGCACTGCAGGTGACAAAGGCCAGTGGACCAGCAGGGCTGGTGACAGCAGCTCTGGATGACATGGGGGCAGCCGGCACCCCGAGTGCCTCAGTGTCACCCCTGCAGACTCGTTGCACACTGACCATCACTACTCCCCTCATCCCCAGGACTCACACCCAGACCACCACTTAGAGAAAGAGGGTAAGAGCGAGCCCTTCAATGGAGAGCTGAACTTGGACCTGACTGTTTATGCAAAGAGATGATTCCTGCCAGAAACGAATTGTGATGGAGCTGACTGGAAGGTCACAGTCACTTGCCCTGGCCCCCCGACCCCCGTCTCCAGCAGGTGGGGTTCATGAAGAAGACTAACACAGCTGCAGGGAAATTTAAACGGAAAAACATAGTGGGGGCAATTCTGCCCCTGCCTTAGGGACAGTTGTGGTGTCTAAAGGCATTTTGGGTTGTCACAATTGGCAGGATGCTATTGGTGCCCAGTGCACCCAGGTCCCTGAATATTGCTTAACATCCTACAATGCACAGCCCTAACCTCCCAACTTCACAGCCAAGAAGGACCTACCTTGAATATTCCTGGTGCCCGGGTTGAGAGACATGGCTACAGAGCTTGTTAGCCTTTCAAATCACTTTAGAATCTGTTCTTTCAATGATATCTCCAAACACCCTGTGAGGTAACACAGATAGGTATAGTCGTACCCATTTTGCAGAGGGCCCTGAGACTCAGAGATGGCCAGTGAGCTGCTTGGGCCCCCATGGAGCAAAGGGCAGGAGGAGCATCTCTCTCCATCACCCAGCTCCTTGGGGTTGTCCTGCGGTCTACGGGCACTTTTCTGTACAGTGTCTGTTTGTTTTTTAAAAGGAATAAAAATTTCAACATTTTTTTTGAGTACCTACCATGAGCCAGGCATGGAAACCAAAATCTTTGTTCTCAGGAAAGTTACTTTCTGGCAGGAAGCAGTTAAAAAACAAGGCGGTGCGTAAAATAGACAACCTGCCAGGTTACAGGGGCCAAGGAGATCAAGGGGGCAGCGAGCAGGCGTTGACAGGGACTGAATCGCGGTTTTAGATGGCATGGACGGGGAAGGCCTCAGCTAGGTGGCATCTGAGTGAAGACTTGAATAAAATGAGGGAGCCAGATGTGTGGCTGTCTGGGGAAGGGGCGGCAGGCAAGTGCAAAGGCCCTGAGGCCTTCGTGGCTGTCAGTGTGGCTGACTGAGCACAGGAGGGACGGAGAGAGGAGATGAGGCCACAGATGTCAGAGGAAGGAGGGCATTGTAGATACCCAAAGCACATTTGAAAGACTTTGGTTTTCATCAGAGAAACAGGGAGCCACTGCAGGACTTTGGCAGAGTTTGGAGAGAATCTTTAGCTTTGAACAGCACCACTCTGGCTGCTGTTTGGGGAAAGGAATGAAGAAAGAAGCCGTTAATTTGTTCAATTTCTTTTTGGAACAAATTGAACAGTTATTCTAATTTCCTCCATTCCTTTCTTTTCTTTCTTTCTTTTTTTTTCCTTAAACTTAATTCTGTGATGATGTGAGCAAGGACTAAAAAATATAGTTGTGGAGAAGCACCTAAGATATCCTCCCAAATAGGGCTCGGTGATAAACAAGGAAAGGAGAAGGTTGTGGTTGTAAAACCCAGCACGCTGGCGGGGTCCCTGGGGGTCAGCAGGCGCCGGCGGCTGTGCATGGAGCAGGCGGCGTGCTCGGAACTCACCACCCCGGAGCATGCGCAACGGCCCTGCGTGGACAGAGGCCGCGAGGCTGGAGTGTGATATCATTCCCTCCAGGATTCACCGGGCTTCTCGAGAAAATCCAGAAAATTGTTCTCCTCGGATTAGTTTTCATTTCATCATGGTCTGTGTGTCATTACTTTACCTGTCTTAGCCACAAGTCCACAGCCTGTTTACGTTAAGATGTAAGCCTCTGAACTTGGGATTCTCAGGGGCTAAGTCTGAACTTCCCATCAACTGACACCAATGTTGGTTAAGAAAGCTACATCGCCAACTTAATGGGGCGGGACAGTTGAATAAAACCCATTAAATCATTGCTGGGTCTTTG
>CAUYON010190342.1:0-16596 GCA_963573935.1 Arctocebus calabarensis
CACCCTGGATAGAGTGCTGAAGCATCACAGCTCATACCAACCTCCAATTCCTGGGCTCAAGTGAGTATCTTGCCTCTGCCTCCCAAGTTGCAGGGACTACAGGTGCCTGCCACAACACCTGGCCATTTTTTGGTTGCAGCCATCATTGTTGTTTGGCGGGCCCGGGCTGGATTCGAACCCTCCAGCTCAGGTGTATGTGACTGGTGCCTGAGCCCATTGAGCCACAGGCGCCGAGCCCACAAAAATGAACTTAATATTGTGGTGTGAAAAGAAGAGATGACTAGAAAACAGAAGAGCTGGAATGTAGTACCTGCTTTGCTACTACCTAGATGTGTGACTATCATCAAAATGTCTTCCTTTCAATATATTCTTTACCTTCAAGTAAAGGAAAAAATCACTGGGGGCTAGATCAGGTGAGTAGGGAAGGTGTTCCAATACAGTTATTTGTTTAGTAGCTCAAAACTCCCATACAGACAGTGAGGTGTGGGCTGGTACATGGTCATGAAGCAAGAGCCATGAGTTGTTGGCCAAGATTTTCAGTTAAGATTTTCCTGTTTTTCTATTGATGTTTACTTGGTCTGCTGTGTTTCTCATAGACAGCTGATGGTTTTGACACACAATTTGATGAATTTCTTCAATATTTCCATCACTTCTCTTCTTTACTGGCCGCCTTGACCTCTCTTCATCAGTGACACTTTCTCTCTCCTTAGAAAAATGTTTAATCCGGCTTGGCACCTATGGCTCAAGCAGCTAAGGTGCCAGCCACAAACATCTGAGCTGGCAGGTTCAAATCCAACCCAGTCCACTAAATAATAATGACGGCTCCAACCCACCCAACCCCCAAAAAATAGCCAGGCATTGTGGCAGGCACCTGTAGTCCCAGCTGCTTGGGAGGCAGAGGCAGGAGAATTGCTTGAGCCCAGGAGTTGGAGGTTGCTGTGAGCTGTGATGCCATGGCACTCTACTCAGGGTGACAGCTTGAGGATCTCAAAAAAAAAAATGTTTAATCTGTTTGTATGTTGATATTTTCTTCATGGCATTATTCCCATGAACTTGGATGAACATGTCCCTGATTTCACTTCTATTCTTGCCAAGTTTAACAAGAAATTTACAAATGTTTGTTCCTTGCTCTAATTTAAGCTACAACATTCTCACAATTACACAAAAGCATGCAACAACAATAACGAATGCCACTCAGTAAGACAGCATTACACTTTGACATGAATATTACTATGAGGCATTGATATACCATGGTTATGAAACCTTACTGAGTTGTCTGTACAGTGCTGCCAAAGTAAGCATACAGTGACAAGTTCATGAATTTAGTTGTCAGACCTCAGATAACTGATGGGTATAAAATTTGTAAATTCTCTAATCATTTCTATAGATAACATCATTATTGCAAAACCTAAGACTTGTCCTTGAGATATTTTCCAGATTCTTCATTTGGGTGGATTGACTGATGCCAACCAAATCAGTTTGCATACTTAGGAATTGACTTAATAGGTCCTACAACCCTCTACCTGGGAACTCCCTCAGTGCAAGAAGACAATGTCTGCTTCCCAACAGACTTTCAGCAAACCTAATTTACTAGGACTTTGTCTGCCAAACTATCTCTAAAAACCCTGGCCCAAACATTCTCAGGGAGAGAGATTTGAGAAATTCCTCCCATCTCCTCACTCAGGACCCTGTGGTGATATTAAACTCTTTCTCCACCACAACCCACCATAATTCCTGCTGTCTCAGGGTATCAGCTTCTTTCTGTGCAACAGGCAATATAATCTGATTGGACAGTAACACAGAGAGCCATATGATTCCACCACTGTACTCCAGCCTGGGCAACAGAGCAAGACATTGTCTCCTCACCCTTCCCCCCAAATTTCCTTTTTATAAAAATATAAATCAGGGCAGCGCCCATGGCTCAGTGAGTAGGGCAGCAGCCCCATATGCCGAAGGTGGCGTGTTCAAACCTGGCCTTGGCCGAACTGCAAAACAAAAAATAGCTGGGCATTGTGGCGGGCGCCTGTAGTCCCAGCTACTTGGGAGGCTGAGGCAGGAGAATCACCTAAACCCAGGAGTTGGAGATTGCCGTGAGCTGTGTAACGGCATAGCACTCTTCAGAGGGCGATAAGGTGAGACTCTGTCTCACAAAAAAAAAAAAAAAAATATATATATATATATATATATATATATAAAAATCATTAAGAAACTCTGGGAAGAAAACAGACTGTTGTGATTGCTTTATTGTTTAGCTTCAACTTAATTCTAAATTTAACAATGAAAATAAAATTTTCCTAGAGCACATGGAACTTTCTGTCTTTTCTAGAAAGGGAATTACAGGAACATTTAATGACATTCTCCTCACAATACCAATTAATAAATTTCTGGCAACTTTTATTTGGTGCCCATTTCTAATGGAGAAAAGAGTAGAATAGGATATCTGGGAGAGGCAAAGATACACAGGCATACCTTGGAGATATTGTGAGTTTGGTTCCAGACTACTGCAATAAAGCAAGTATTACTGTAAAGTAAATCACACAAATTTTGTTGGTTTCCCAGCGCACAGGGAAGTCATGTTTATAATGTTTTTATACTATGTGTAACCTATTAAGGATGTAATAGCATTATGTCTCTAAAATTTATATACCTTAATTAAAAATACTTTATTGCTAAAAAATGCTAATGATTATCTGATCCTTTAGCAAGTCATCATCTTTTTGCAAGCGAGGGGTCTTGTCTCCATGTTGATGGTTGCTGACTGATCAGAGTGGTGGTTGCTGAAGGCAGGGGTGTCTGTGGCAATTTCTTAAAATAAGATAATAATAGAGTTTGTGGCGTTGATTGACCCTTCTTTTCACAAAAGATTTCTCTGTTGCATGTGATGTTGTTTGATAGCATTTCCCCATGGTATAATTTCTTTCAAAACTGGAGTCAATCCTCTCACACTCTGCCACTTCTTTCCCAACTAAGCTATGTAATATTACAAGTTCTTTGTTGTCTTTTCAACAATGGTCACAGTGTCTTCACCAGGAGTAGATTTCATGTTAAGAAACTACTTTCTGGCTCAGCGCCTGTGGCTCAACAGGCTAAGGCACCAGCCACATACACCTGAGCTAGTGGGTTCGAATCCAGCCCGGGCCCACCAAACAACAATGACGGCTGCAACCAAAAAATGGCCAGGCATTGTGGCGGGCGCCTGTAGTCCCAGCTACTTGGGAGGCAGAGGCAAGAAACTGGCTTGAGCCCAAGATTTGGAGGTTGCTGTGAGCTGTAATGCCATGGCACTCTATCCAGAGTGACAGCTTGAGCTCTGTCTCAAGAAACAAAAAACAAACAAACAAACAAAAAACCTACTTTCTGGCTCAGTGCCTGTGGCTCGAGTGGCTAAGGCGCCAGTCACTTACACTTGAGCTGGCGGATTCAAATCCAGTCCAGGCCCGCCAAACAACAATGATGGCTGCAAACACACACACAAAAAATAGCCAGGCGTTGTGGCAGGCACCTACAGTCCCAGCTACTTGAGGCAGAGGCAGGAGAATCACTTCAGCCCACGTATTGGAGGTTGCTGTGAGCTGTGATGCCACAGCATTCTACCAAGGGTGACAAAGTGAGACTCTGTCTCAAAAAAAAAGAAAAAACTCCTCATCTGTTAAAGTTTTATCGTGAGATCACAGTCACTCAGTCACCATCTTCGGGCTCCACTTCTTTTTTTTTTTTTTAATTTTTATTAAATCATAATCGTGTACATTGGTGCATTCAATCATGGGACACAATAGGCTCCACTTCTAATTCTAGTTCTCTTGCTATTACTGCACTTACTTCCTCCACTAAACTCTTGAACCCTTCAAAGTCATTCATGAGGATTGGAATCACTTCTTCCAAACTTCTGTTACTGTTGCTATATTGACAGAATAATCATAAATAATCAAGAATCACAAATAATCTTAATAGCATCTAGAATGGTAAATCCTTTCCAGAAGTTTCCTATTTATTAGAGAAATCATGGTCTATAGCAGCCATAACCTTACAAAACATATTTCTTAAATAATAAGACTTAAAAGTCTAAATGACACCTTGATCCATGGGATATTGTTAGAAGATATAAAAACAACATTCTTCTCTGGAATAGCTGGCACCCATAGCTCAGCTGCTTGGATGCCAGCCACACCAGAGCTGGCAGGTTCAAACCCAGCCCAGGCCTGCCAAACAACAATAACAACTACATCCAAAAAATAGCTGGGAGTTGTGGTGGGCGCCTGTAGTTCCAGCTACTTGGAGGCTGAGGCTCAAGAGTTTGAGGTTGCTGTGAGCTGTGACACCGTGGCATTCTACTGAGGGCTACATAGTGAAATTCTGTCTCAAAACAAAGCAAAACAAAACATTCCTCTGTTTGGACACATCCATCAGAGCTCTAGTGTAACTAGATGCATTGTCAATGAGCAACAATATTTTCAGCAGTGGATCTTAACAATGGGCTTAAGATACTTACTATTTGATCCAGCAATCCCACTACTGAATATTTACTCAAGGAAAAAAGACATTTTATAAAAAGACACGGTTTTGGTCATGGTGCCTCATGCCTGTAATCCTAGCACTCTAGGAGGCCAAGAAGGGTGGATTGCCTGAACTCACAGGTTAGAGACCACCCTGAGTAAGAATAAGATCCCACCTCTAAAATTAGCTGGGTATTATAGAGGGTGCCTATAGCCCCAGCTACTGGGGAGGCTGGGACAAGAGAATCTCCTGAGCCCAAGAGTTTGAGGTTGCTGTGAGCTGTGACACTGTGGCACTGTACCAAGGGTGGCAAAGTGAGACTCTATCTCCAAAAAAAAGAAAAAGAAAAAATTGAAGCACCTACTATTCTCTCAGTGGTTTGGTAGATATCAGTAGAGAAAATAGGATGAGTAAAGAGAGAAATCAGAAAAGGGGACCAGATGGGCCTAAATAAACATGGCAGAAACAATAGAGAAATGAATATTTAGAAGTGTCTTTGAAGATTTTGAAAAGGCAGGCCAAAAAACCTTGTTAATTTTTCATTTGCTTTACAGGCATGCGTGTAGGGAATACCGGATTCACAAAGAACTGGATCATCCCAGAATAGTAAAGCTGTATGATTACTTTTCACTGGACACTGACTCGTAAGTGCTGTTCCATTTTACCTTAGCAATAAATACTATTTTCTTGCAATGTTGATTTTAATAAGATAGAATATACATCCGAGTCGAGGAAATAGCCTCTGAAGGAACCAAATATGTTAATTTATGGGCAAGTGATTATAAATTCAGTTTTGGGTTAGCAAGACATTTCTAAGACAAAGGATGTATATGTGCACTTATATACCGATAAATGTTTAACAACTATTTTGGTGCAGAGAGGGACAAGGCTGATTTGTAGTGTTTGCCAATGTGTAATGTTTCTTTGGTATAGAGATTCCCCCTGTGTCCAATTTTGAGCTACCACCTTTTTTTTTTTTAAAGCTTTATTGTATTATAATTCACATATATGCAGTTCTCTCATTTAAAGTATACTCATTGGTTTTTAGTATATTCACAGAAATGGGCAACCACCAGAACCAGTTTTAGAATATTTTCACCCCCTCAAGAGAAACCCCCTGTCTTTTACTGTTATCCCTGTATTCTACCAACCCATCCCTCTCCTAGAAGTCTAAGCAACCACTACTATTTTATCTCTATAAATTTCCTATTCTGGATTTTCATATGAATACATTCATACAGTATGTGAACTTTTATGACCAGTTTCTTAAAACGATGTTTTTAGGATTCATCCTTAATACCATGTATCAGTACTTCATTCCTTTTTGTAGCTGAATAATATTCTGTTGTATGGATATTCCACACTTTGTTCTACCACTAGTTTATTAGCAAGCTCACAAAATTCCTGAAAATTTAACAGTCAGCTCTTGGTAACTGGCATGTTTGTGCCAGCATGCCTCTTGATGAGTGTAGGCTGTTCAAGCAGCTTTCTGCTCCACATTAGAGACTCTGATGAACATTGACAGGCCTTCTTTAAAAGTATCATCAGTGTGATTTTATTCTAGAACAAAATAATATGGTACAAATGAAGGCAAAGCTCAATGCTACATGTTCTGATAGAGGTTCATAGGCTTATAGGATGTTAGAATTGAAAGGAATCTCAGAGTCCAGCCTCCTTGTTTTACATAGGTAAGTTTTGAAGAACCAGATAAATTAAATGACTTGTCTAAGATCTTTGCTAATCTTGGGCATTACTACATTTTTTTGCCTGGTATGGGTAAGCTCTAGATTCTCTGGGTTTCTGTAGCTGTTTCGCTGGATATATTTCAGCATTTGGGAATGTTTCTATGAATCAGGAGAACATATATCCTAGGCCTGGCCTCTATGTTCCGTCAGCCTCCCAGAGTGATTCTGGGAATTTTGGTGTGTTTTAACCAATAGCTATCTCAGAGATGACTGTATAGACAGCCAGTCTATATTCACGTTCACATTCAAAAGTGACCCCAAAAGGAGACTATAATTCCTTTTGGAAACTTAACGTGTTCCCTCTCCCATTCACTCAGGGATTTCCTCTTTTCATTATGGGGGCCTTTGTACCAGATATAGCTGGGAGCTGTGGTATATTTCGCATGGAGTAGAATTCAGAAAAATAATCTTAGTTTAGAAAGTAGGATAAGGAAACCTGGGGCAGAGTGACACCACTGTTCTACTTTGAGTAAATTCCTTGAATGCTAGGTAGACCTCCCTCTGAAAAGTAAGTACAAAAAACTATTTCAGAGATAAATAATAATGACTTGGATTATCTGCCGCTTTGAATTGTATATATACTTCTAACTAATGTGAGAAATGGAGTTAATTCTATACTATTCTTGATTATTTTGTTCTTCCAATCATATCTATGATGAATATTCACCATCATTTTACAAAGTCTTCTGAGAATTGCTTGGGTATTTGTGGTTCTCTCCCCCCATAGTCTGGAATAATTGCTTGGGTATTAAAAGTGAGATTTTATTTCCAGCTTGTATTTGGATCAAAGAATCAGTCCCTTGAGTGTGATCGTCTGTACCTCAGATTTCAGAATCTCAGATCAGAGGATCTATAAATTTCACTTATTCTCAAATAGGCTGCTACCTTACCCTGCTGTGTTTTGTAAGAAGCATAAGGCATTGTTTGGTGTCCATATTCAATTATAGCAGCTTGTGAAGGCCTCAAGCTGCAGCCCATAGTCCTGTGCCTGTTTGCTCACAGTCCCATTCTTCAGCCTCCCCGCCCCCCCTGCACCCTGTAGGGGTTAGCCCTTGTACCCTGTGTTCACTGTGTCAATTGGTGTACTGCTGAGTTCAGCAAATGAGGAAGAAGATGGGGGGAGGTCCTTTAACCCTTGTCCCCCGCGCAGTTCCAGTTTCCAACTGGTGACTCTGGTTTCTGGTTATACCATTTCCTCTCTGGCCTTTTGGTCTTAGGATGCTAATGGCTTCCTCTTATAGATAATCTTTGGGATGCCTTACTGGCCAATTTGTCATCTTAGCATTTCTATCATCTGTGTGATCAGCTCCCTGAATTAAAGCCTCTCTGTTTGAAATAGTCATGTGGTTTTTATTTCCTGGCTAGACATGCCCACTAACATACCCATGTTGTCGCTACTTATAATAGTGCAAAAGGTTTTCATCTTCTAGGAATATTCAGGAAGGCTTACTTCAGTTTTTAGCCTTAGAAAATAGACATATGACCCATAATGGCACAAATGGCATGTAGTTTTATATTGAGGTTTATGTGATTAATCAGCATAAATGAAGGAAAAAGAACCTATACTGTGTCATAATGCATCTGTTAGAACTACAGATGCTGTACTTCTACAGACTCTTTCATATTTTGTGTTTATCAGTGAGAAATTGTTGTGCATGGGTGATGCCCGTAGCTCAGTAGATAGGGCACCAGCCACATACACTGAGACAGGCAGGTTTGAACCTGACCTGGGCCAGCTAAAACAACAATGATAGCTGCAACAACAACCAAAAAATAGCCAGGCCTGGTGGCGGGTGCCTGTAGTCTTAGCTACTTGGGAGGCTGAGGCAAGAGAATTGCTTAAGCCCAAGACTTTGAGGTTGCTGTGAGCTGTGTCGCCACAGCACTCTACCCAGGGCTACACCTTGCGACTCTGTCTCAAAAAAAAAAGAAAGAAAGAAAGAAATTGTTGTGCAATATTGTACCATACTGCACAAAGACATAGTGTGCAGTCAGTCCTTGCGACCTAGGTGAACCCTAGATTCTTCTGCACTGTCAGTACACAGGGTCATATAAAATGTTTACAGTGAGTATTGTGTACTTGATCACAATATGGTTATTTAGAAATGGATGCGTGGGCAGTGCTCATAGCTCAGTGGGTAGGGTAGGGCACTAGCCACTTACACCAAGGCTAGTGGGTTCAAGCCCAGCCCGGGCCAGCTAAAACAACAATGACAACTGCAACAACAACAAAATAATAGCCGGGTGTTGTGGCGGGCGCCTATAGTCCCAGCTACTTGGGAGGCTGAGGCAAGAGAATCACTTAAGCCCAAGAGTTTGAGGTTGCTGTGAGCTGTGACCCTATGGCACTCTACTGAGATTGACATAATGAGACTCTTGTCTATTAAAAAAAAAGAAAGAAAGAAATGGATGCATGAAGTGAGTATATGAAGGAAGACTCTTTCAAGGAGATACCTAGCTTAGATGCGTTATAGTTCTTGTCAGTATTCTCCTAGTCTAGATTTAGAAGGTTTGCCATGGGTGAACCCGCATGCAACAGCCTGCAGTGTGGCGGGCGTGGAGGCTTTTCACCAAGCAAGGAAGCATTTTCCGATTGTGAAACACTCAGGCAGCTAATGCCTAATAAAAAATAAGAGTATTTTAAGGAACAAAGAAAAAAGGAGTGAGTAGCTAAATTACCCTAAGTTTTCACTGGAACTGGTTAAGATAGTCTTAATCTTCTTGCTCTCATCCTCTGGTTAAATGTTGGTTTATTTGTCTTTAGGTTTTGTACAGTATTAGAATACTGTGAGGGAAATGATCTGGACTTCTACCTGAAACAGCACAAATTAATGTCGGAGAAAGAGGCCCGATCCATTATCATGCAGATTGTGAATGCTTTAAAGTACTTAAATGAAATAAAACCTCCCATCATACACTATGACCTCAAACCAGGTATGTCTTAACTTTTAGGAGACAGTATTGGTGGTTTTTCTTTCATCTTGCAAGTGACTTTTAATTTTACAAAGTTAGAGAAATTGGCTGCAGCCAGGAGGACTTGTTAGCATTTGCCTTTAGATTGCCTGGGTAGGTGTGGGAAGAGTCCTAGCCCCTGATTTTAGAAGAGTGAGTCAGATTAGATACTTGGGGGAAACAATGCCTTGTCTTTGGAGCTGAGGCAGTTCATGATGTCAGTCCCAGAAAGAACTGTTGCAGCAAGTTCTGTTTTTTCCCCCCCCTATTACTCATACTACATAGCAGTTAACCCTTCTTCAAGCTTCATTGATAAGTTCCCCCAAATTAACATTTTGCACATAGCTTCCTATTTCATTAAATTTTGAGTAATTTCCATTTTTTTGTATGCTTATTCTAACTTTGATAGTCATCAGCAAAGAGTAGAAGACTGTTCGACTCACTGCCTCTATATATTTTTGTTGTTATTCTCAGCTGTAATTTTAAAGTCTTCATATGTTCTGTGTAGACAGCTCTAACTACCTTAGCTTGGGCTTTAAAAAGATGGTTCCTGGCTCAGCACTCGTTGCTCAGTGGTTAGGGCACCAGCCACATGCACCGAGGCTGGTGAGTTCCAACCCAACCCGGGCCTGCTAAACAACAATGACAACTACAACAAAAAAATAGCCAGGCGTCAGGGCGGACACCTGTAGTTCCAGCTACTTGGGAGACTGAGGCAAGAGAATCGCTTAAGCCCAAGAGTTTGAAGTTCAGGCAGTGCCTGTGGCTCAAAGGAGTAAGGCACCGGCCCCATATGCCAGAGGTGGCGGGTATAAACCCAGCACTGGCCAAAAACCGCAAAAAAGAAAAGTTTGAGGTTGTTGTGAGCTGTGACACCATGGCATTGTACCGAGGGCGACATAGTGAAACTGTCTTAAAAAAGAAAAAAGAATGATGATTCCCATTTACCTTCTGGTATGGCAAATTGTTGACTTTGCTTTACCCTTCTGATAGCTACGTATTAAATATCACTACTGACTATGCTTTAATAGTATAATATAATTCAGATGGCTAAAAATTATGATTAAGTGATTTTTTTTTTAAGTTGGCTGTTGTGTGATTGAATTTTCTAGCAATGAATTCAACATACTTCCTGCCATATTAGCAATAGGTGGCACTGTGGTACTAGCTTTGATTTCCTTGTAGGTTTTCTTTCATTCCCATCCCCACTCAAACTTCTGTTATAAAGAGGGCAGTTTAGAAATCATCACTGAAAGTTCAAATGAAAATTTCCCGTTATTTTTGACCAGTTTTACAAGTGATATTTTACTTTGGCAAGTTATTCTTATTTCCAGAGCTCATGGTGGTGGTATTGGCACATTAAGCAGGTGATTCTTAGAAAATAAAAGTTTCCAGCAGACACTGAGGACTCTTCCCCAAGAGCCAGCATCCAGAGTGGTTTATTTGAAAGATGTAGATGTTTGCTTCTGCATATAAGAGTTTGAGTTCAGTAGTCTCCTTGTCTGTTATTACTTTGGATTTTTCTCTTAATCAGTAAGTCTCTGCTTATTCATGAAGGTTTTTGTCCTTTTAGGTAATATTCTTTTAGTAAATGGTACAGCGTGTGGAGAGATAAAAATTACAGATTTTGGTCTTTCCAAGATCATGGATGATGATAGCTACAATTCAGTGGATGGCATGGAGCTAACATCACAAGGTGCTGGTACTTACTGGTAGGTATGCAGGAGGTCTGCTGGGTGATATGACTCTGCTGTATTGAAGCGTTGGTCATTAGTAATTAATCCCTGAATACTGCCTCCAAGGCACAAATGTTGTAAACCAAACTAGACTTTATCCCCAAATAGTTAACTATCTTTCCAAACAGTTTGATTCTGTATTTATATTAATTTGTCTTAATTTTTTTTCTTTTCTTGAAACCCCTTGAGAGAGTACGCTTCTGGGTGACCAGTTGTATGAGATGCTTTTCCTCTGTAGGACTGGCCTTGCAAGGCAGTAAAGAGTGGACTGCCCATGTGGTATATGTGAAGAAAGGCTCCAAGTTCTTTTTATTACAAATGCAAGTCTCTCTCTTCATGGGTTAATGAGTCGTGGGATTTATTTCTAGAGTTGCCTGAGGATGTTTGTCCCTCGAGAATTAGAAAGTTACAAAGATCAGGATGAAAAGTTTATCATAGCATCAAATGAAATCTATACAGGAAAAAGTGAGCACAGTTTACCAGAAGTTTTCCATGTCTGTCAGCCCTGTTCTAAGAGTTTTTGAGGTGCATTTCTTCCTGTCTGTTGTCACCTGTCTCCGTGCAACCATCCTATGCCTTCTAGCTTGGCCTACCAATTAATCTTATAATTTCTTCTATTGTTGCCTACTATTTCTTCTGGCATTGAGAACAATAAAAGATACCTAGAGCACAGGCATTGAACTTTTATGATTGTAAAGATGTGTTAACAAAACTTCCTTTTCCATTTTGAGATTGTCACACAAATCACATATTGGCATGTGTGATTCTGAACCTGGAGAAGGTTCCATAGCACTAAAAGAGGGGGAACACATGCTATTCAACCCCAGGGTCAGATAATGATCAAATCACTTATCTTTGGGACTGGATGATCTCTGGGCCTTAGGAGAACATAGACGCTATTTAGGAATGAAGAGGTTGATGAGGAAACAGACAGGAAAGAGGGGTGTGCCGTTCACAGCATGCAAAGTCAGCCCTGTTCTCATCAGTCACATCCTGATACCCTGTAGCCATCACTCTGTTGTCTATTGCTTTTTACTGCTTGTGGAGATAGTACCTATAGTAAAAAAGGCAGTCCCTAAATTAAAACTTAGAAATTCCAAGTTTTAAATAGAAGCTACATTTATAGTGTTTATTCACCATGGTGGTTATTGTGGTTAGTGTTTCTGTCACTAAGTGATACAAAAATATCTGCTGTTGAAAATTCTAGAAGCACATCTATACCTCTGCTATGTAAATTCCCTGGAACTTGGATTTGAGCACACTTGTGTTTGATAGGTTGTTCTTTTGAAAGATGTAGTTTTTTTCTGCAATGAAAATAGTTACCTCAGCCAGGCATGGTGGCTCACTGCGCCTATAATCCTATAACCACTCTGGGAGGTTGACGTGGAAGGATTGAATGAGCTTGGGAGGTTGAGACCAGCCTAAACAAGACTGAGACTCTGTCTCTACTAAAAATAGAAAAGTTAGTTGGGCGTAGTGGTGGGTAACCTATTGTCCCAACTGCTCAAGAGGTGGAGGCAGGAAGATCTTTTGAGCTCAAGAGTTTGAGGTTGCTGTGAGCTAGGATGACACCATGGCACTACAGCCTGAGCCAACAGAGTAAGACTCTGTCTCAAGAAAAAAAAAGTAAGGCCAGGGAAGTGGTTTATGCCTGTAATCCTAGCACTTGGAAGGCTGTGGCAGATGGATTGCCTGAGCTCATGGGTTTGAGACCAGCATGACCCAAAGTGAGACCTCATCTCTAAAAATAGTGGGGAGTTGTGGCAGGTACCTGTAGTCCCAGCTACTCAAGGAGCTGAAGCAGGAGAATCTCATGAGCCCAAGAGTTAGGTTGCTGTGAGCTGTGATGCCATGGCACTGTACCCGGGGTGACAAAGTGAGACACTGTCTCTAAAAAAAAAAAAAAAAAATTAAATTAAATAAGAAACTAACCTTATTTTTTATAAAAAGAAAACAAGCCTATCATCTGAAATGAAATTTGATAGAGATAGTGGTTGGGAAAAGGAACATGTCCTCTCTCAACTCTTGTGGTCCCCTTTGAGCTATAAATTTAGATTTTTATATATATTTTTGTACCAGGGGCATGGTAGGGTTCCAAATAAAAAATTTTCCACAGAATCGATTTTGCTAGCATGAAATCTGTAGAAATCCCGTTTTCTGAATTCTGCCTTCCATCCAGGCACATTTATTTGGTTTCCTAAATGCCAAGAGGCACTTACCGTCCACACCGTACAATTTGGTGTGGTTGTCTATCCTGTAGTTTCTTTAGAATTCAGTGGTGGGGAGGAAGGAATTTAGATGAGGATTGACTTATTCTAACAACTAGTTTGTTTGACTTTTGTTACATTATTTGTTAGTCTTCGAGTAAGCTCTTGATCGCCCTTGAAGTAGCAATTATAAAATATCTTCTGATAATTTGGGCTTTAATATCACCCTTGATTTCACGTTGGAATTATTTCCAATCCAGATTTCCAAAAGAGGCTACCATAAGAAAGCAAAATAGGCTTGGCGCTTGTGGCTCAACGGGCTTAGGCGCCAGGCAAGTACACCTGAGCTGGCGGGTTCGAATCCAGTCCGGGCCCGCCAAACAACAATGAAGGCTGCAACCAAAAAAATGACCGGGCGTTGTGGCGGGCGCCTGTAGTCCCAGCTACTTGGGAGGCAGAGGCAAGAGACTTGCTTGAGCCCAGGAATTAGAGGTTGCTGTGAGCTGTGATACCACAGCACTCTATCCAGGGTGACAGCTTGAGGCTCTGTCTCAAAAAAAAAAAAAAAAAAAGAAAGAAAGAAAGAAAGCAAAATAGACGCCTGCCTTAGAGATCTCTATACTATGTCCTGAATTCATTTGGACTTTTAAAACAGCTGTTTACCTTGGAAACATTTCCTTCTTTAGGCAACATGAAAGGAACCACATGCATTTCTAGTTCTATTATGTTGATGAAATCATCATAAAAGAGAATGTACTTTGTGTCACCTAATGTCTTTTAAAAATGTGTTGAATGATACTTAACTTACTAGGCACAGCCCCTGGAAAGGAGGCTAGAGGAGGTGAAATGGGACTAGTGAGAATATTTCTCTCTCTCCATAAATTATATGTATTTTAACACCCTGTAAGAATATTCTTCCCTTAGTTAGACTGTCTTTTCATTGACTCTCCATGTACGGTCAAGTTGGCTACTCAAATTCAGATATTTCTATTTTCAACAAGGTCTTTTGTCTTTCTATACATGTCTTCGATTTATATAATCATTTTTAAAAGAATTTTTTATTTCTCTTTTCTCCTAGGTATTTACCACCAGAGTGTTTTGTGGTTGGGAAAGAACCACCAAAGATCTCAAATAAAGTTGACGTCTGGTCAGTGGGTGTGATCTTCTACCAATGTCTTTATGGAAGAAAGGTAAGGAAGACTGTGGAGGGAGCAGCTTCCTTCTTGGATGGCTTAGCCACAGTGCCTCAGTATGCATTAGCCTCTTGGAGTTAATCATTGGGTTATACGAAATGGAATCCTGAAAGCAGTGATTTAAAGAAAATACAGACTTAATTAAACAAGCTTTATGCATAAACAGAAAGTCTCAACCCTAGGGCACCTGATGGATTCTGTGAGGCTGTGAAAAGCATGCATTTTTGCTGTTCTCAAATTACTCAGGACATGTTTTGATTCTGAAAATATGTGTAGGGGCATAACATGAAATAGTTTATTAAAGTATATAATATTCTTACAAGCCATTTTTATGGGTCTCAAGAACTGAAACTTATAAGTATCCCCAGACTCTTATTTCCAACCACCTCATTAAAGCTGTTACTAATGAAAGCAGCCTGAAGCAGGAGGATTGCTTGAGCTCAAGACTTTAAGACCAGCCTGAGCAAGAGTGAGACCCTGTCTTTCCAAAAATACAAAAATCAGTTGGACATGGTGGCATGCACCTGTAGTCTCAGCTACTTAGAAGGCTGAGACAAAAGGATAGCTGAGCCCAGGAGCTTTGAGTTTGCAGTGAGCTATGATCACGCCACTGCACTCTAGTCAGTGCAGCAACTACTAAAATAAAGCCTCCACCCCCCCAGAGCATGCTTTATATTTTTATACTGGGGAGAGAATATCAGAAAGTATCTGTTGATTGAGGTGACTTACTCAAATAATGATATTTATACTCCTGGTTTTGCTTTCAGTGTGTTTGTATGCTTCAATATTCCCAAGTAGACTGGGGGGTATAGGCCAGATGGGAGTTTTTGTTTCTCTTAATATTTTGATCACATTCCCCAGACCAAGCTCTTAATTCAGGTTATAGCTTCTTCTTTAACTTCTCATTGGTCTGTCTGTATTTATCTTACCTAAGACAAGGAGACTATTTGGAATTAGTGGGGCTTAATTATTATTTATATTCTGACATTCTTGCATTGTTGCTGATAATGGTGGTAACAATTATCTAGAAAGAACTGTTCGAAATCTGTCTGTAGGAACAATGTAGAGGCAATAGTACACTTGAACTTGTTTTAAGAGTTTATTAGAAAATGGCGGCTTGGGGCTCGGCGCCTGTGGCTCAGCGGGCTAAGGTGCCAGCCACGTACACCTGAGCTGGCGGGTTCAAATCCAACCTGGGCCCGCCAACCAACAATGATGGCTGCAACCCAAACAAAAAAATAGCCGGGCGTTGTGGCGGCCGCCTGTAGTCCCAGCTACTTGGGAGGCAGAGGCAGGAGACTCGCTTGAGCCCAGGAATTGGAGGTTGCTGTGAGCTGTAATGCCATGACACTCTACCCAGGGTGACAGCTTGAGGCTGTGTCTCAAAAAAAAAAAAAGAAAAGAAAATGGCGGCTTGGGGCACAGATGAAGCCACTAAATAGCTCCAACTCTGTTTTGTTCTCACTTTCTCCTTATCCCTCTACTCTTTGATTTCCTTTTTCATCTTTTTTTCTTTTTTAATCTATGTCTTGGGTTGGCCAGTAGCACATATATGTATTGCTTGCCCACAAGTATCACTCAGAGCAAAAAAGGTTGCCGGTCCCTGCTCTGAAGCTTCCTTTTTACTTTGCTGTGAATAAAGCAGAGTATTATGATGTGGGAGATGCTGCTTTTGGTCCCAGCTTTGTCTTGACCTGGAAGTTAGACTGTGAGCAAGTTCCTTAAGCTCTGTGCTCTTACCCCTTTAATCCTTAAAACCAGAGAATTCGCACAGGTCAGCTCCAGAATTCCTTCTAGCAATTCTTAATGGAATATGTCTTTTCTTTTCCTTCCCTGTGATATTGAATTGTGTTCTCTTTAGTTTTAACCAGAGGCCCACTTGTGTTTGTTTTTGTATGTTAGCCTTTTGGCCATAACCAGTCCCAGCAAGACATTCTGCAAGAGAATACTATTCTTAAAGCTACTGAAGTGCAGTTCCCGCCAAAGCCAGTAGTAACACCTGAAGCAAAGGTAAGTTTTGACCCATTGGCCAGCAGAAATGACTGCTTTGGGGGCGGCTCCTGTGGCTCAGCGAGTAGGGCGCCGGCCCCATATACCGAAGGTGGTGGGTTCAAGCCCGGCCTCAGCCGAACTGCAAAACAAAAAAATAGCCGGGCGCTGTGGCGGGCGCCTGTAGTCCCAGCTGCTCGGGAGGCTGAGGCAAGAGAATCGCTTAAGCCCAAGAGCTGGAGGTTGCTGTGAGCAGTGTGACGCCACGGCACTCTACCCA